>CAMAPE010000004.1:10730000-10955000 GCA_945859875.1 Cuscuta europaea
TTTTCCTTTGAGGTGAGTCAAACCACGGATCTTTAGTTCATCTAGCTGTTTGAGCTTGTCTGCGGTTCTCCAAATTCCCTTTCTGATTTCCTCTTGGAAGGGGGCATTTATTCTGATGTTTTCCCAGAGTTTTTCTTTTGGGGGCAACTTGCTTGCCGTTTGTCTGATGACGGATTCTAGCTCCCTGGGTATCTTTTTGTAGTCCTCCCCTTCCTTGAGTTCCTCTTCATCAAGGCGTATGATGTCTTCTGCGCATTTGGCCAGTAATTCTCTCAGCCACCAATTTCGCTGCATATCCTCTGACTCGGCTTCGCTTCTAAGATCATCCCACTCTGTCCATTTTCTTGGCCAAACGTCATGTACCACAGCATCCTCGAGTGCATCGTGGATATCTTTGCCTTGGGGAATATAGGGGACTCTCAGCTGTGGTGATTTTTCTCGTGAGTCACAACCGGGTTCACTAGGATTGCCCGTTGTCATCAGGTTAGAACTGAGTTCTGGCTGATGGCCTGACTTGACAGATGAGTCAGATATAGCATTGTCAGGACTTCCATCCCCTCCTCGGACGATATCCTTTGGAGACACGCCTCGGGATGTTGTCATCGATTTCGAACTGTGTTCTGATCGATGGCCTGAACTTTGTGATGTACCAGAGGTAACCACTACAGGACTTCCATCCCCTCCTCGGACAGTATCTCTAGGAGATAAGCCTCGGGATGTTTCGTCTAGCTCGACCAGGCTAGAGAGTTGGGCTTGGTTGTGGCTCGAGGAAGGTGGTGGTTGGTTGGTGGGCTGGTTTGATGAGGTGTTTGGCTGGGGTTCATGGCTGGTAGAGGCTGCTTGCTCAAGTGTCCGAGGCCTCTTGTTCTCCCCCTCATGAGGTTCCGAATCATCGGGATCCTCATGGGAACGTTTGAGGCCTCGGGGACTGTCACGGCAAGTGCCGTACTGAGGGCGGTCATGTTTGAGGAAAATTTGGAGAAGGTCGCGTTCAAAGGGTGAAAGGTGGCAAGTGTCGACCTCCAGCAACCGAAGAAACAGGAGATCGGCAAGCTCAAGGCGGGATAGGTGGTAGGGATTGGTCGAGGCAGAGGGCGATACCAGTTCCGTATCGTGGGTTCCCCGAGAGAGTGAAGGGCTAAATGGTGTGGTGGATGGGAGAGGGATGGCAGGAGTGGGTTGTGGAATGGATTGAGAGGGTGAAGAGTGGGGTTTGGGGTGGCTCTGTTCACTATGAACCGCTGGGGTTGGTTTGGAGTCCTGTGCCCAAGCGGTGAATGCTTGTTGCACCCATGGTTTGATGGTGGACTCCATGTAGCTGTTCATGAGAACGGTAACGTCTTTGGGTGTAAGGTTTCCAGTTACGGGGGTTGTAACTGTTGTCACAGCATCAGTGAAGAGAGCTGATGTGTGGCCTGCGTGCAAAGATGAAGTCATTTTTGGCACAGCAGGGCTTCCGACCATCCTTGTTTGCACTCCGGTCGTTGAATCCAGGGTGTGTGCACCTGTATGTGCTGTGAAAGGTGTAGGTGTCCTAGAAAAATTGGAAAATGTGGGGAATGTGACACCTAGACTCGATGTGGAGAAAGAGGGGGTTGTGGCCTCGGGCGGTGGGCCACTAGAGCGCTCAACGGGTTCGGAGGGAACCAGTGAGGTGGGTGAGTCCCGTGATATTGAAACGTTAGCCTTTTGGGAGGCTAACGAGTGGGTGGGAGAGGGCGGTGCATGCGCAGTTGAGCCCGATGCTGCGGCTTCTACTCGGGGACCAACAAGGTTGGCCCCTGTACTTAGAGATTCGGCTCGGCTTATAGAGATGAAAGGAAGACAGTCGTCAAAAATATGAAGGTCCTCTTCAGCAACCAAACTCTTTCGGACAGGACGCTGCTTCTTGGCTTTAGCCTTAGGTGACCGGGGAGCAGCAATCTTAGCTGTAGCTGTCTCCTTCACGGGTTTGAGGACTAATGTTTTGGGACGGGCAGCTATAAAAGGAGCTGCATCCTCAGGGGTGACCTTCTTTGGAGGAGAATCAATTGGCAGCTTCCCCTTTCGGATCAGAGCGAAAGTGTGCTCCACGCCGTCACTATCGTCGGAGTCATCATCGCCGTCATCATCCTCATCGTCTCTGGCCACGCTATTGGAGGCCTCATCGTTAGCCTTTTTGTGGGCCGGGCTGAACGATTCATCGGCAGGTTCCGCAGCGTCTGTACATGCGCCCTCAGCCGTCTGATTCCTCTCGAGAGAATCATCAGACTTCCCTTCATGGGGCACACGCGCCACTGGTTTCTGTGGCTTACTGGCTCTCTTCGGACCCTTACTTGCTCTCGGCTTAGGCCCCGGGGCAGGTCCAGCTGGGTTTGACTGAACCATGGGGCCATCTCTCAGTAGACTCTCCCTGTACTGGATGACTGCGGAATGGCGTGGATTTCCCAGGTCCAGCAGATAATCGGGTATGGTCATCCCCACGGTGTCATGCTTGAAGCGCTTGAAGTACTGGATTTTCGGAGCAGTAAACTGGTCTTCATCTTTGCGCTGTGGGATCCCTGGGTGGGCAGTCATGTAGTCAGCAATAATGAGCGCCAACCATCTGGCGTAGGGGATCGTCATACCCGTCTTTCCGTCCTCTTTGTCTTGGACTTGAGTGACCAGCTCAATCCAGAATAGCTGCGCCATATCGTAATTTTTTGCGAAGACAATCCCATGGAAGATTTGGAAGATCTGCAAGTTGCACTTGTCATGGCCGGCGTGCTTTGGGGAAAGACATTTATTGACAAGGCCGAACAGTGTCTTCCATGGGTAAGGCAGATTCATCAACTTGAAGTGGGACAGGAACGGTAGCGGAGCATCATAACCCAATTGCACTAGTCCTTCCATTAGTTCGGCCTTGGAGGGCAGTTGTTCATAGGCATCGTGGATAGGCAGCTCCAGTATGGCTTGTAGAGTGGATGCGGTTAAAGTCAGACGTCTGTTGTGGAGCGTTGCACTCAGACTGGATGCGTCCTTCTTGGAAGTCAAGTGCATGGTCCCCCATAGTTGTTGCAAGTAGATTTCGGGGACCGTGATCGCTTTGCTTAGTGCTTGCCAGATGTAGTGCCCCTTGAGAATTATGGGAATGACCGGGTCAGGGCACCTGAAGACAGCTAGGTCGAGCTGAAAGTTGTTGTCCTGTAGCCGAACCCACTTGTATTTGGGGAACAGCTGTGTGTAGTGCGCATCGTCCTCAGGAGTATCTTGTTGTGTGCCTGACATTTTGAGCTGAAAGAATAGCACCCGTTAGAAAAAAATTTCCCTTTGGGTTTAGGATTTCAGAGAAAACGAGTTCTGGCACCAAGGTTGTTAACTCGAGCCATGGGTGCGAGTTAACAAACTCGAGCTCTGAGTGCGAGGTAACAAACTCGAACCCGGGCTGCGAGTTTACAAACTCGGACCCTGGCCGCGAGTTTACAAACTCGAGCCCTGGCCGCGAGTTTACAAACTCGAACCCGGGCTGCGAGTTTACAAACTCGAACCCGGGCTGCGAGTTTACAAACTCGAACCCTGGCCGCGAGTTTACAAACTCGAACCCTGGCCGCGAGTTTACAAACTCGAGCCCTGGCCGCGAGTTTACAAACTCGAGCCCTGGCCGCGAGTTTACAAACTCGAGCCCTGGCCGCGAGTTTACAAACTCGAGCCCTGAGCGCGAGTTTACAAACTCGAGCCCAGAGTGCGAGTTTACAAACTCGAGCCCAGAGTGCGAGTTTACAAACTCGTGCCCAGAGCGCGAGTTTACAAACTCGAGCCCAGAGTGCGAGTTTACAAACTCGCGGTCTGCTCGAATTTGAAACAGCAGTTTGGAACTCGAGTTCCAGAACTCGCGTTGAGCATAGGAAGACGATAACCACCTGAAAAACAATGAAATAATAAGGAAAAACAGTCAATCAAGCCCCCCCCCCCCCGTTTTTTTTTGAAAATTTATTTTGAGGAAAACCGCGTCGTTTTGGGATTGTGATTGTGGTTAAGGTCTGTGAGAGGGATTGTGATGGGAAGTACGAAGTACGAAGTGAAAATCTACCTGGGTGAGGGGTGAGTGGAGGTCTGTGAGAAGGAGGGAGGTTTGGAGGACGGCGGAGAGTGTTTGTGAGAATTCGAGCTCTGCGAGAAGGGAGCAGAGGCAATGGGAAGGAAGGTGATTAAAGATGAGTATATATACGCGAGTTTAGAAACGGGCCAAAAAAAAAAAAAAAAAAAAAAAAGGAGGAGTTTGGGCCTTAGGGGTGAAATGAGCCATTTATGATCAGTAAAAAGTACTCCCCCAAGCTGAAGTACTCCTTATCAGAAGAATTCTCCCCCTCGATGAATGCACACTCACACACACTTATTTTGATCTTTTTGCTCTTTTTCTCCCCCTCGATGAATGCAAACACACGCACACTATTTTTGATCTTTTTGCCCTTTTTCTCCCTCTCGATGAATGCAAACACACGCATACAAATTACAGACACACATACGCACACTTTGTACAGGTCCCACATACACACACATTTTTTACAGACCAGAGGAAACAGAATTACAACGGCTCGAGGTTCAACATGCCTAATTTGGAAACCAGGAACTGAAATCTCTTTTCATCCAGTGCCTTAGTAAACAAATCAGCCAGTTGAAGCTCGGAGCTTACAAAGTACATGTCAATATCCCCTTTTTCCACGTGGTCTTTGATGAAATGATATCTCAGGTCGATGTGTTTGGTGCGGGAGTGATGAACCGGGTTGCTGGTGATGGCGATGGCACTCTGAGAGTCGCTGTAGATCGGGATATGGCAGAAAGTGTAACCGTAGTCTTTTAGCTGGGTCTTCATCCATAATATTTGTGAACAACAGCTAGCAGCCGCGACGTATTCTGCCTCGGCCGTAGATGTTGACACACAGTTCTGTTTCTTGGAAGACCAGCAGACTAACTTATCGCCCAAGAACTGGACAGCTCCCGAGGTACTTTTGCGGTCCATCCGGCAACCAGCAAAATCTGCGTCAGAGTATCCGACGAGGTCAAAACCTGAGTGTTTGGGATACCAAAGGCCTAGATTCACTGTGCCTTTGAGGTATCTCAGTATTCTTCGAACAGCCGTCAGATGGGACTCCTTTGGATTCGCCTGAAAGCGTGCACATAAGCATGTAGAAAAGACGATATCAGGCCTGCTAGACGTAAGATACAGCAAAGATCCAATGATTGCCCTATAGTTTGTGGCATCGACTGATTTCCCAGAAGGGTCTGAGTCCAGTTTGTTGGTGGGGGACATAGGGGTCGGCATGGAAGACTTGCTATCGATGTTGAATCTCTTAAGCATCTCCAAAATATACTTGGACTGATTGATGAAAATGCCGTCAGAGAGTTGTCTTACTTGCAGGCCTAGGAAGAAGTTCAGCTCTCCCATCATGCTCATTTCAAACTTAGTTTTCATTAGTTTCTCAAAATGTTTGCACAGACGTGGATTTGAGGAGGCGAAGATGATATCATCAACATAGATCTGAATCAGGATGATGTCAGACTTCTGTCGCTTGATGAAAAGTGTAGTATCAATCTTCCCTTTTGAGAAACCTGAGTCAACCAGAAATTCAGTTAAGGCATCGTACCAAGCTCTTGGGGCTTGTTTCAGTCCATACAGAGCTTTTTTCAGCTTGTACACATGGTTGGGATATCTGGGATCTACAAATCCTTCGGGCTGAGCGACATAGACTTCTTCTTCCAAGACTCCATTCAGAAAGGCAGTCTTGACGTCCATTTGAAAGACGGTAAAGTTCTTGTGGGCTGCGTACGCAAGAAAGAGGCGTATTGCTTCAATTCTTGCTACGGGTGCAAATGTTTCATCATAGTCTATGCCCTCTTGCTGATTGTATCCTTTAGCGACCAGCCGTGCCTTGTTGCGTATCACTGTGCCTTCTTCGTCTTTCTTGTTCTTGAACACCCATTTGGTGCCAATTATGGTTTTCTGAGGGGGTTTAGGCACGAGTGTCCATACTTCTAATCTGTCAAACTGGTTGAGCTCATCTTGCATAGCAATCACCCAATCTGGATCAACGAGTGCATCTGAGACTTTAGATGGTTCATTCTGGCTTAGAAAGCATGCATAGTGACATTCATTCATAGTAGCCGATCTCGTACGCACACCTTGACCCGGATCACCGATTATTTGTTCAGTGGGATGAGCTCTTGTCCATTTCCTCTCATGTGCAAGAGGATTAGGAGTAATGATCGGTTGATCCGAGTCCTGGTAGGGGATTGGTGACTCTTGAGCAGCTGAGATGTGCGGTGGAGATGACTCTGATGTGGTAGCAAACCCGTGATCATCCACTCCTCCGTGATTAGTTTGGGGAGTTGACGGAGTAGATGGTTCATTATCAGGTCCGAGAAGGAGTGGAATCTCAGTGAAAGAAGTTGGTTGCTGTGGAATGTTTGACGATGAAGCTGGTGTGCAAAGAGAAGGTGAAGGTTGTGAATTCTCGTAGAAGTTCTGAAAGAGAGAGTTGAGAATCACACCTTCAGGTACAGGGTTTTGTTCAACTGTGTCAGGGTCCACTGGTGCAGTAAGTGACGGGTCAGCTTGTAAGTGTTCCGTTGCGAAGTCAGCCATCTCATAGAATGTCACATTAACACTCTCAATGACCGTTCGTTTGTCTCTAAGATAGACTCGGTAAGCTTTGGACTGCTGGGAGTAGCCAATGAACACCCCTTCTTGGGCTTTTGCGTCTAGCTTACCTCTATCAGTTCTGTCATTTAGTACGAAGCACTTGCAGCCAAATATCTTAAAGAATGAGATATCCGGAGTTCGGTTGAAAAGGATTTCATATGGGGTCTTGTCGAAGCGTTTGTGTATAGATGTTCTGTTTTGGGTGTAGCACGCCGTGTTAATGGCCTCTGCCCACATAAAGTGTGGCAATCTTGACTGGATGAGCATGGTGCGTGCCGCTTCAACAAGGGTCCTGTTCTTTCTTTCAACCACTCCATTCTGTTGGGGAGTTTTGGCTGCTGCGAATTGCTGTGTGATACCGAGAGATTCATAGAATCCAGTGAGAGTTTGGTTCTTGAACTCGGTACCGTTGTCAGTTCTGATGATTCGAACACTTTGCTGCAGCAGTTTCTGGACTGTTCTGACAAAGGTCATAATGATTTCTGCTGCCTCGTCCTTTTTACGAAGAAATTTTGTCCATGTGTACCGAGAGAAGTCATCAACGATCACCAGTGTATATTTGCGGCCGTTGATGCTTTGGACTCTCATAGGTCCACACAGATCCATGTGTATCAGTTGCAGCGGTAGAGTAGATGATGGGACAGGCTTTGACTTGTGGGAGCTTCTCGTCATTTTGCCCATTTTGCAGGCACTACAATGATTCTCTGTGGAAGATTTCAACGGAGGAAGCCCCTTTACAAGTTTCTTCGATGACAGGATGGACAGATTCTTGAAATTAAGATGGGAAAGACGTCTGTGCCAGAGGTTGTTTTGTTCCGTTGAAGCTTTGGACAGCAGACAGATGGAAGTGGTGGATTGAACGCTTTTCAGATCAATAGTGTACAAGTTGGAGGTCCTGTAACACGTTAATAATGAGTTCCCTTCGCTGTCTAGAACACAGCATTGTTTGGCAATGAACCTCACTTCCATCCCACTGTCGCAGAATTGTCCTATACTCAGAAGATTGTGTTTGAGCCCTTTGACAAAAGAAACATCTTTGATAGTGACGCTGGCACAGATGACATCCCCAAATCCAAGAATAGGAGATGAGGCGTCGTTCCCGAATCTAACATTGCCTCCATAGCAGGTGGTATAGTTGCTCAGTAGGTACTTTACTCCGGTCATGTGGGTTGAGCATCCAGAATCCAAGTGCCACACATGACCGTCCTGCAAAACAGTTAAACAGGTTCAGGTACCCATCTTGGAATGGGTCCTTCCTCATCATTGAAAAACATCCATTCAAGTTTCGCTTTGAGCTGTGATCCAAAGTCCGCAGCTTTTTCAACAAGAGATTTATCTCTTGTGGGCTCTTTGACAGCCAGATCTGCTTTTGCAGTGGGTCTGATTTTTGGGACCCACTTAGCAGTTTCCTTTTTAGTTTTGGTGGGTCTGAGATGTCTCATTTTAGGGGCCCACCTTTCAGGTTCATGTTGGATGGGTCTTCGTCTGTGGACCCACCTTTCAGGTTCATGTTTGATGGGTCTTCGTCTGTGGACCCACCTTTCAGGTTCATGTCTGGTAGGTCTCATCTTAGGGACCCACCTTTCAAGTTCAGGCTTGGTAGGTTTCATTTTAGGGACCCACCTTTCAGTTTTGGGTTTGGTAGGTCTCATCTTAGGGACCCACATTTCCTTTTTAGGCTTAGGAGGAGAGTAGACAGGAGCTTTGTGATTGAAAGGTTGTTTCTTCAATTTAGTTTTGAAAATCTCCTCTTTAGAAAGCTCATTTAGATGTTTCCTTGAATGAACTCTGAGAGAATATTTCATATCAGGAATACAAAAAGTTCCCTTAGAAGTTCCTTTCTTGGTTTCTCTTTCGGGTTTGAGCTTTCTACAAGGCTTTGATTTAACAGCATTCACATCACATTCATAATTGTGGGGGTCTGGAACAGAATAACCATAAGCAATAGTGGAATTATACAAAGAGCCATGTTCAAAAGATGTCATAGAATTTTTTAGCTTGGGACACAAGACTGAACTACTAGAAATTGAGTTTACATGGACAGGTTTAGATTTAGTTTTAGAGTACAAAATGGAGCTGGATCTAGGACCAGGCTTATTCTCAAAAACTTTCTTCTTGCCAGCAGCTATTTCCTTTCTCTTCATCTCCCACTCTTTCTTCTCTTCTCCTCTTCTTTTCACTTCTTGTTCTGTGACAACAGGAGAAGAGTGATGAGTGGTGGATTTTTCAGAAAATTTAGTTTTATCAGAAGAGGTTTGAGCAGTTTTTAAAGCAGAATGATATTTGTCACTTAATTCATCAAATTTGCTTAATAGTTCTTGCCAGTTGCTTTCAGAACTTTTCTTTTCAGTTTCAAAACGCTCTCTCTCATTTTCAAGGGTTTTCTGAAGATCTGCATATTTTTGAACTAGTGGAGAGATGCACTTGTCCTGTCCAGACTTAAAAATTCCAGTTTTAGGAGTGGGACCCATTGGACTTTCGTAATATGGAACCCCTTTTGGGACATTAAAAATATCAAATCCCTCCTCGTTGTAGATTACCTTTTCTTTAGAAAGGGCTTTCTCAACTAGAGGAGAATAGTCAAAAGAGGTTTCAATTTTAGGATTACTCCTCTTCTCTTCTTCTTCTTTAGTGGTTTCTTCTTCACCCCCAAATTTCATTTTCTTATCAATGTCTAGAGTCAAGTAAGTTGCATCATACAACTGACGGCAATCAACTTTCTTTAAATGACGCGGGTTCGGTAGTCCAAGACCAGCTTTTGGGTTGTAATGCTGAACATCGCTTATACGATTTAGAAAAACTGTGTGTTCGGTTTGACCTCTTCTGACACATACATCCTCAAGTTCCTTTACTTTGCTTAAAAGACTGCTTCTTTTATTCCTTAAAAATTCACAGTCAGCTTTAGTTGTGTTTTTCTCAACTTCACTGTCTTGCAGTTTCTTAGTTAGTTCAGCTATTTTAAGTTCAAAGCTTTCAAAGTCTGAGGACACCCTTTGGATTTGATCTTTGGCATTTTCAAGTTGAACGCTTAAGGAAGATTTTTGGTCAAGGTTCTGTTTCAGTACCCTGTAATTATTGTCTAATCTCTCCTGCAGTTCTTTAATGAGGTGGTCCTTATTGAGTAAGGACTGAGTTTGTATAGTGTGAGAGTGATTAGAGGTACTTACAGTGCTTGTAGAGCATTCGCTTCCGGGGATCGCAGCATCACCCTTTTTCTCTTCTTCATCCTCCAGCCTTGCCATTAAGGCGAAGTTCTCTTCCTCTTCTTCTTCTTCTTCCGAATCATCTTCCGCCCACTGGACCAGCTCAGCATGTTTGCCAGAGGTTTCTGCTTCCTCCTGTTGTGCTAAGAAGAGCTTTTGTTTATTCATTAGAATCTTCTGTTTGTAGAAGTTTGCATCTCTCTTCTTTGGGAGCCGACAGTCTTTGCTGATGTGTCCAGGCTTCCCGCAGTTATAGCACACAGGGGCATTAGCAGTTGATGTAGCCTTCCTGGCTGAGCTTTGGTCCTGGTTCTTTTGTTTGTAGTTGGAAGAAGAGGTTCGCAGCTTATTTGAAGAGCTGTTTCTCTTGGCAAACTTCTTGGCCAGCAGTGCCATCTTCTTCTGGAGATCTGCAAGCTCAGCTTCAAGATCAGTTCCTTCTTCATCACTCTCATCTTCATCAGATTCAACCTCTACTACTTTCTTCTTCTTCTTCTGCAGAGGTTTCGACGCTCTTTTGGGCTGAGCTTCCATTAGTAGAGCTAGAGGATTTGGGCTTGATTGTTCCTCAGTGCATACAACGTCATTGACGAACTCCTTTAGCAGCTCATTCAAGGTGAAGAGATCAATTTCATCCATGTCAATGCGTTGTCTCAAGTCTTTTACTGTTTTACTCCAAGATGGGTGCAGACTGGACAGAAATCTAGTATTCAGTTCCAGGTTGGTTCTGAATATTTTGATTTTCCTCATTTCATTCATCAACTTCACAAGCCTGGCATGAGTCTCGTGAAGAGGTTCTCCAGGAGCAGCCTTGAACGAGTCATAAGCCATCAAGATAGCAGATTTCTTTGTTTTTAGGCTTATGCTCGTGCCTTGGAGTAATTTTTCAATCTCGTCCCACATTTCTTTTGCAGTTTGCATACTGTCAATCATCACATACACTTCATTTGGGATGGCTTGGAGAAGGTATGTTTTGGCCATGAGGTCTCCTCTCAGTCTTAGCTTGTCTGCTTCAGTGTATTCAGAAGGCCTCTTTCGTCTTGTTTCAGGAGGAATGGGTGGATTATTTGTTGAGTCCCCTCCTACGTCAATCATCAGTACAGCTGGTCCTTCCAGGAGTGATTCCAGCATTGCGTCGGAGTTTTCTTTGTGTTCTAGGAAATTCAAGAAACGAGTTCTCCACATTTGGTACTCCCCTTTCCTAAGAGATGGAGGAGTATTGCTGTTTCCTTGCGCATTAGATTCAGAAGTCATTCCTGTTGCTGTAGAAAACTGACCGTTCGAGAAATAAGATCAGAAAATTTACTAAGTCAAGAACTCGAGTTCCTGAGTGTTCAAAGCCTAAACTCGAGGTCTGGGGAACTCGAGATGAGAGTTCGAGTTTGTGAACTCGAGGTCAAGAGTTCGAGTTTCTAAGAACTCGAGGTCTAAACTCGCAGGGTCAAAACTCGTGGTCAGACTGCGAGTTTGCAGGCTGCGAGTTTGTTGAGTGCGAGTTGTTGACCGCGAGTTTGTAGGCTGCGAGTTCTTGAGCTCGAGTTTGCAGGCTGCGAGTTTCTCAACTCGAGTTTACAGGCTGCGAGTTTATGCAAAAAAAAAAACACCTGGCTGCGAATTCCTGAAAAAATAAAACTTCAGATTTTCAGAAATACAAATATGGTAAGTTGTAGCCCTTGTAGTAGAGATCCTTTTACCCAAGTTTCAGGTCAAAAAGCTGCACAGAGCTTAGAGAAACGAGGGGTGCGAGTTCAAGGGTGCGAGTTTACTTCTGAAGAAAAATTGCAGAAAAGAAAAAGGAAGATATACTGCTTGATCGTCTTTGAAACGCGATTCTAACAGTATAACTTTTACAGTATTTGGTGCAGAAATAAGATTACAGATGATAAACTCGCTATTCTATAAAAACAGAGTCTTTCGCAGACAGTTCTTCTGATCACCTCTCGATCGGCTCTGATACCATTTGTTACTCCCTGTTTTCTATAACAACAGTATAATATGGCATACAGATGAAAGATTAACAATAAAGATGAACACAGAAAGATCAAGTGAAAACCTTCTCTGATATACCGTGAATCTTTCGTACAAGAATGATGAGCGCTAAGGCTATTTTGAGCAGATACGAAAGTTAACCGCAAACCTGAGTCCTCCTCTCTCTTTTATAGGCGAGGCTCAGGTATGCGTACAAAGGCTTCTTGCCTGAGTATGGGCCTAACACTTGGCCCATATTGTATACTATTCTAACAGATATATTTAGTCAGTACAGAATAGAGATAGTAAACATCTAACTTATTACAGACAAGACAGACAAACTTGATTCACAATAAATAGTCTTCAACAAATTGTAAGGCGATCGTTGTTGGTTGGAGTTCCCCCACACTTAGCTTTTTAAATAGGGAGTAGGGCATAAGATTTATGCTGGCACCAAGGTCACAAAGAGACCTTACCTCCCCGATTTTTCTAATAGAGCATGGAATAGTGAAGCTTCCGGGGTCTTTTAGTTTTGGAGGAAGTTTGTTTTGAATAATGGCACTACATTCCTCCGTTAGTGCCACTGTTGTGAATTCCTCTAGCCTCTTTTTGTTGGAGATTATACCTTTAAGAAATTTTGCATATGATGGAATTTCCGCAATGACTTCCGCAAAAGGTATGTTGATGCTCAATTTCTTGAAAATATCAAGAAATTTCTTGTATTTCTTATCATCTCCTTTCTTCTTCAAGTTTTTTGGATGGGGGATGGGGGGAACATATTGATCCATTATAGGTGGTAACGGTGTACTTCTCCTCTCCGGCATCTTGGGGTCCTCTGTTTGCTTCCCACTTCTTAAGGTAATGGCCATGACGCTCTCCCTCGGATTGACCTCTGTAGTTGTAGGGAATTTACCTTGCTCTCTAGAACTCACTTTTTTGGCGAGTTGCCCCATTTGAACTTCAAGATTTCGGATGGACGCCTTGGTATATTGCTCGATGGTGTCGATGCGTTGGTTGAGCTTCATATTTTGATCTTCGAAGCGAAGATCCAACTTGGTGAATTGAGAATGGAGATTCCCAATGGATGCCTCCACTCTACTATGGTTCTCTTCATTTTGAGCCTTCATGTTTTCCATGCTTTTGGACATGAATTGCATCATATCTTCCATGGTGATCTCCTTAGACTGCCCAAAATTAGGTGCTTCGGATTGGGGTTGTGGCTTCCAATTGCTCCCTTGGTTCCACCTTTGTTGATTAGAAGGATTATTGTTTCCCCGTTTCCCATAAGAGTTCATGAAATTTACCTCCTCAAGATGTTGAGATAAATCACCTTCTGGGCTTTGAATGCTCTCCACATTAGCTATCTGTTTGACACCTCCCAATACGGCTTGAAGGGCCGTTTGAAATTTCTGCTCAATTTTTGACTCCATTTGTTCAAGCCTTTTGTTGATCTCGTTTGTGATAGAGATTTCATTCATCCCGACCACCTTGTAATTGTCTCCTTGAAGTTGGGGATTTGAGGCAATGGATTCAATGATTCGGAGTGCTTGAGTTTCATTCTTGTTTCCAATGTAGCCCTCGGCTCGGTTGTCTACAATGGCTTGACAAGGTGCATTCAAACCATTGTAGAACGTGTCAATTTGAAGATCAAAGGGAATGCGGTGGTGTGGACATTCCCTTAGCAATGATTTGAAACGCCGCCATGCGTCTTGAAAGAGCTCACCATTTTGTTGTTTGAAATTGAAAATGCGTTGCCTAAGCTCTTGAGTCATGGTGGGTGTGTAGTATTTAGACATGAATGCATTGTAAATACCTTCCCACGTTGTGTAGCTCGCTGGAGTTTGCTCTAGAAACCATCTTCTTGCCGCCCCTTTGAGAGTGTAGGGGAAGCATTTGAGTTTGAGATCGTCTTCGGCGAGCTTATTCCTTGGAATCCCTTGAATAAATCCATAGAACTCCGTGATAAAGTTCAGTGGATTTTCCCCCGAATGCCCATGAAACTGAGGCATAGCGTTGAAGTAGCTATGCTTTAGTTCATAGTCTCTTGCCTCCTCGCTTAGTACAATGCAAGACGGGGAAGTTGCAACAACGGGTCTCTTCCTCTCGTTTAGTGTGGGCATCATATTTGTGGCTTTTTGCTCCTTCCTAATGTGTTTGCAAGTTCTTTTTTTGAACCTTGACTTCTCAAGTGCATGCAAACACAAAGGAATATCTACACACACAAAAATAAACCTTTCCAAGATCAAGTGAAGAAGAGTAAAATAAATTCAGGATTTTTAAGTGATTGTTTTTTTTCTTTTGGACTTTATTAAACAAGACCGTTTCCCCGGAAACGGCGCCAAAAACTTGATCGGGCTAAACTTGCAAGTGTACAAGTGCCGATATAGTAATAAATTCCGGTAAAATACCGGGTCGAATCCACAAGGAAACGTTGTTTAATTCAAGTCCGAGAGTAGATAACTTTAAATGAAGAATTGAATAAAGTGCAAGGATTTTGATTTGTGTTTTATATTTTTGGTTTTTTCACTTTTTGTTCAACAAGATAATCGTTAACTAACTTTGAGTTCAAGATAAATGATAACAACAACTAAGGCTTCGGGAATCACTTAAATGCTTAAATAGGGTTGAATATTAGTTCTTTGCCAATAATTATGAATACGATGTCGCTAATATATTCTCAAATCCGGTTAAGGCAGCGAGAGCGTGGTTTTCGTTACGTGTAAGTCCCGTTACGGCTTACATTCATCTACCGAAAACCCCGTTGAATATCAAGACATCACACCCGTATCATATAAGACCGGATATATTTCTATTCTCGGTACTATATATGTTTATCCTTTAGTGTTCATAGTTTAGACTTCAACGTTAATTGCAAGTATAAACTAAATTTAACATACTTCTATGTTGTACACCATAGTCATAAATAATCAATATATAAAGGATAAATCACAATTTATTGGTTTAGAACTTTTATCAAACACCTAGTGGGCATAGAAGTTCATCCCTAGCCTTAGCTAAGAAATTAGCCTCTAATGCTCATATTAATCACAATACAATAATAAATGTAATGGAACATGAAATTAAAAAGGAAATAATACCTAAACACCAATGATTTCGGAGGATGAACTTCCCTCCTCAAGAACTTGAAGAAAATACCAAGAACAAAAATATAAAAGCTAAGAATTAATCTATGGAATGGAATGTTTATGTTTGATGAATTGAAGGCTTTATATAGGCTAAAGAATGGCATCTTTTAGTCTATTCAAGCCCAACAATCAGGTATGGAGGAGATATTTGATCAAATATGAGGAAGATGAAGTTTTCCCATCAAGAATAAGCTTGCACGTCGTTGTGTTTTAGCAGAAAAATGATCCAACCGGCGCCGGTTGGTAGGATGAACGGCCCCGGTTGAAAACAGGCTCATTTGTGCGTGAAAAAAAACGTTCCGACCGGCACCGGTTCATGGCTGACCGGTGCCGGTTGCTGCGCCCAAAAATATACTTCCTTTCTCTTCCTCCGAAATGGATCAGAAAGTGTCGGTTTTTGTACCGGGATTTTGGGGATGTTCCGCTACGAATTTGGACATGATTCCTTCACTAAAGTTGTAGATAATGAAGTCTTCTATCCACCAAAACATGAATAACGTGATTTTATTCATCCAATCAAACGTTATGTCTAAAACACTGAGAGGTATGCATCCTTAAATCCCACCAGCAACATCTGACTTTGTTTGTTGATTGAGTATTGTTCCTTTCATATTTTGGCCATGACGTCTTCATAACATTTGTTCCTTATTGAGTTAGAATTCACATGAATCTCGGATCGAGTGATTTCGAGTTCTATAAAATACGTTATACTCAAATTATGGGCAAAACGTCATCCTTTTGGTCCCAAAAGCCGTTCATCACAATGTTTTATGCTTTAGCTCTCATTTTGAAGTTGTTTTCCCAATTTCTCTTCTTTTCTTCAACAAATACTTATAAATACTTATGTTAAACACAAGTAAATATAACGGCTATCAGGGCCTATATGAAAGCTCCACGTCATCAAATAAAGACAATGGGGCGATGTATGGCCGATGGGCCCGTAGATGAGCTTCTCGTCATCAAATAAAGATGACAGAGCGATATATGGCGGATGGGCCCGTAGATGAACTTTGGGCTCCTTTGACTATTCGGCCAGAAACTACAAGTGTCCGCTAGATCTGAACATGAGAACAAGGCGTTGGACGCCTGTCTGAATATGAGGACGAGGCAGTGGATGACGCCTGTCTGGATATGAAGACGACGACTTGATGAGCCGGTCTGATATAATGACGGGGCATTCGATGAAGCCCGCCTGAATATGAGGACGAGGTGATGGATATCTGTCTGAAATATGATGAAATGTTGAGTTGGTCATCATGCAGAGGCGACGGTCACCATCCAGGAAGGGATGACGAGCCCGATCGCTAACTCAAGACACTCGGCGCTAGGAAACCGGTGTTGAGAAAAGTCAAGCCGAGGCCGGGGGGCCTGGTCATGATGTGAGGATGGAGATGCCGAGGGGCATGTCCGACATGACGTGGTGCTGGGAATAGCAAGCCCGGTCGCTAGCTCAAGACACTCGGCGCTGGGAAGCCATTGTTGAGGCTTTTTAATACTAACTTGTTATTCGTGGGCTTTCAATATCGCTATGCTAGCCAAGCAAGTGTGGAGGATTTTTATGGAGGCAACGTCACTAGTTGGTCGGGTTTTCAATGCTAGGTATTATCCGGATGACAATTTCCTTGAGGCAATATTGGGCTGTAACCCATCTTTTGTGTGGCGAAGCATATTTGAGGCGCAGGGGGTTATTCGAGAGGGATACCGATGGTGAGTCGGGGATGGAAATTCAATTAAAGTCTCGAAAGATTCTTGGCTTTCGGATGAAGTAAGTCCTGAAGTTTCATCAGCTCCAATTGAGGGCCTAGAAAACACGTTGGTTAGCAATCTGATGTGTTTTCAAACTGGGGAATGGGATGCAGATATCATTCGGGAATTGTTTAATCATATAGAGACACAAAATTAATTCAAAGCATTACAATTAGGAGGAGGAAGGTACCTCATAAATTGATCTGGAGGTGGGAGGATAACGGGAAATTCTCTGTTCGGAGCTGCTATCGGAAGCTCATGGGTGAGGTCCAGGTTAATTCTTGGACGGGATGGACTGTGATGTGGAATTGTCGGCTTCCCCCAAAGATTAAATCTTTCTTCTGGCAGATTTGTGTTGACTAACTCTCAACCGCGAACAACCTTGTTTGTCGCAAGGTGGATTGCTAGGTGAAATGCGGCCTGTGTGGATCCGACGACAAGTCGCTGCTGCACTTGTTTGTCCAATGTCCGGTGGCGATTGAGTTCTAGGGAGCAGCAGGTTGGAGGAACTTCTATCAGGTTGGTCTTTTTTAGAATGGTTGGAGCAAGCTTTTTAGGTGGTAAAAAAAAGAAGATTTACAGAGGTTGGCTTGGGGATGTTGGGGATTTGGACTGAAAAAACAGGAGAGTGTGGAATCACAACAGGTTGATTTCAATCTCAACTTGTTTCTCAAACTAAGAGCTTCGTTGATGGTTGGCTGGAGGCACAACTGAAGATGGTGGATTTATCTCCAAAGCAGAGCTTGGGTTGTTCTTGGAAACGACCGACGGTGGAGTTTGTTAGATTGAATGTGGACGTGGCTGTACGGGAGGAGAAATGTGGGTTTGGTTGGGTTCTCCAAAATGAATTTGGGGAGTTTATTGGAGCTGGTGCTAAATCTTGGTCCGGAAAATTTTCTTCTTTGGAAGCTGAACTACTGGGAATTCGTGAAGCTCTTAGCTTGTTGAAGGATCAGTCGTGGGAGTTTGTGGAAGTTGAATCAGATGCTCTACGTGCTATTACTGAAATCCAAGGATGGTTCAGTATTTCTACTACGGGAATACTGGCGGTAGATATTAGAGAGAAGTGTTCGGGGTTTAAGGAACTCCATTTTTCTCACATTAGGCGATCAGCGAATAGAGTCACTCACGAATTAGCTGGAGTGGCTTGTTCTTTGTCTGATAGTCGTGTTTGGTGGTCTAACCACCTAGCTTTATTAGTCATGTATTGAACTTTGATTTGATTAATAGCAATTAATTTACTTTCTTCCAAAAAAAAATATTTATCACTACAAAAACTTGGCCAAATAGCGATGGACAGGTACGGACGGAAAAAGCCGTCGGTAATCAGTGACGGTTTTACCGACGGTTATTCAAAAAGCCATCGCTTTTCCGTCGCTGTAGTGGGTGGAAATATTTCGTCGCTGACCTGTCAGTAATTCGCTGCAAAGCATTCAGTTGTTTTTCTCTTCGTCGCTATTCCGTCGGAAACATTTGCCCATCCTTATAATAAGCTAACTTCGACATGAAGAAATATATCTCATATCGAAAATGTTTAGATCAGACAGAAGTTGGATGTATGAAGATACAATCCTTTAACAAAAAATGTTTCTGATACATTTATTAGTGGTGTTAAGAGTTTTATTGAATTCGCTGTTGTTCAACATGAGTATATGAGTGGAGAAAAAATTCATTGCCCGTGTCGAAAATGCACTAATCGATGTTTCTATGATGTTGAAACTGTTAAGCTTCATCTATTTCGACATGGATTTGTTGTAGGTTATAGTATTTGGACCTCTCATGGTGAATGAGTGCAATTTGGATCACCACAATTTGTGGAACCACAAATTCTCTCAAGAAGATCATAATGATTTGGTCAATATATCACTAGTAAAAAAGGTCCTATAGTGACACTAATTTAGTGTCACTGAAATTTTCAGCGACGCTTAAAAAGCGTCGGGGAAAGTGACGGCTAGCGACACTAAATATAGTGTCACTGATGCGGGGACGATTTTGTGTCAGCAAATAATGACACCAATTTATCGTCTAAAAAGTGACACTTATGCATCAAGAACACATTGTGACATTAATCATCATTTTCATTTACCCCAGTGCCGCAAAGGCTCCCACCTACGGTGGGGTAAGGGGGGGTCGGATGTACGCAGTCTTACCCCTGTACTAAAGCACAGAGAGACTGTTTCCGGATGACCCATAGTGAAAAGCGCGTCCAAGATTGCATGGACTGACTGCTGCTCCATAACAAAGAAGCGCAGACAGTTTAGTGAGTCATTTTGCTTTATTCCATCATAATCTCAAGCCAAAAAATAATGAATCTTTGGCTCCATTGCAAATGATGGAAAAACATTGTGACATTAATACGTCACAAAATTTAATGACACTTTCAGCATCATAGATTTTTATGACGCTTTCAGCATCATAGATTTTTATGACACTTAAATGTCACTTGGTTGGTTTTGTTTATTGGACCTATATAGGCCTAGATAATATGCTCATGGTAGCTTTAGTGGAATTCTAATTTACTGTTTACTTCATTCATAAATATTATAACATCCAAAAATTAATGGATACCAAAAACACATCATTTAACATATAATATTCAGTAACACTTTCACATTCTTGTTCAATTACATTTCCTACCGTCGGATAAAAGATGTAGCAAAATTCTAGCAATATTCCCACAAAAAAACCGACATACAATTCTTGCAAAAAAACAGCTATTGAATTCAGCAAAAAAAACTGAAATGCATCTCCCCGTGCATATCATCAAGCCTTTGTAGTACCAAACTTTGCTCATGTTATTATACCTGCATGCAATTGAAATATCAATTAGAACAAAGACACAAAATTATGACCTAGATAATCCAAAATTGAAAGATGCACGCACTTAAAAGGCTTTCAAAGATTTATACTCATAGATAATGTCCAAAAATGAAAATGAAAATCTAAACACAAGGACGATATGGAATCTTCTTAGCAGTGGTAAGAAAAATAGGGGCATTAATCTAGGCCACTTGATCTCAATTGGAAGTATTTACTTATGTATTGGAATGATGGGAGATGACCTTATATAGCATATGATGGTGGCTCTCATCGGATGCAAACCAAATTTTGAAGTTAGAGTGCCTGGTTTTTAGGCTTAACAGAGTCGAATTGCTGATTTGGACTTTAGACACTTTTGTTGTACGTAAGAACAATAAATGAGTGTGCTATAATATAATTCCAGACCTTATGTTGAGTTATAATTTAATACTTTTTGCGATGTGAGATGTTTTAACATTATTCTTACCCCTTCCACTACAACTCATTTTCTCTGTTGCTAATGTTTGTTGAGCAGTTTTTTGGAAGAAGGGGGCACAATATTTCCCTTTGAAGGAAAAAACATGAAAAACTTTCTCAAAGTTTCACTCAGAGTTCATAGTCCACATTTTTACTGGAAGGTAATACATAAATTGTGTCATGTTTTAATTTCTTTTTGCGAAACTAGAGTGGTAACATTTAAAAATAACAATTGAACAGATTGCAACTCAGGCTGATTTAGGCCTTGCTGATTCCTATATTCATGGAAATATCTCTTTTGTAGATAAAAAAGAAGGTTTTCTTAATCTGTTTAAGTTAAGAAATGAATAAAAGTTCGAAATGAAAACAAACACATCTTACCGGTACTTGAGATGGGGTTGACAGATATGGAGTGTGTGAGACCAGCAATACCAATAGACTAATTAATCTAGAAAGACATATTCCTTCAAAATTTCCACAAAATATTAAAATATTGAATACAAAGAAGATAAAAGGAACCAATGATGTATCATAATGCACCACCAAACAAGAGTTCTATCAAAGGATAGGTGGAAGAATAAAATGAAAATGAGGCAATAAAAACAAAGGCAACATATTACCCTGAGAAGATTCATCAGAATCCTCAAGTTATCTCTTGAGCTAACATAACGTGTCATCACGGCAGAATTTGATCTGTCCAGAAGCATGTCCCCCAGAAGCTGCAAAAAGTAGACACCTCAAATATAACTATAAATCCCAAATCTGAAAACCCATAACTAGAATGACCTTACTGTTTTAGCGTAAAAAGAAAGTTTCCAACCTACAAACAATAAAATATTGATTATTGATTACAACATACCTTAATGAGATATTGATCATAAGACATTTAACTTTGCATATTTAACTTTGTAATGACAAATGCTCTAAAATAATTCCAAAAACGACCTCCTAAACAACTTATCCAAGAATAGGAAGCATCAAAAGGTTTAACATAAAGTGGAAATATTGTATTAAAATGAAAATTTTGACTTCTAATTAATCACAAAAACATAGAAACCATTCTTGTGATTTCTAGTGCAATAGCAGCATCAACTATCGCCAATGTAGCTCTAGAAGCAATCATGATTGTAGCTCTAGTTCGAAAATATTCACGTTTTCATGGTTTTACAATTTTCTTCATACGAAGACCCACAATGAAGAGAAGTAAAAAATTTGATTCTGGAAAAAGGGAAGGAAGAAAGAGATATGGGCATTCAGATTTGAAATTGCCCAAATCTGGACCACCTGTTAAAGCCCACTTCACCCGATGAAGCTCCCCACAGTGTTCCAGGTACTATTGCACTCCTTCCAGGTACAGTGTTCCAGGTACTATTGAAAGAATAATATAAACTTAAAGTCTAAAAATAAACTGAAAGAATTAACACTTAAAGACTAAAAAAGAAATTGACAAAGTTAATAGCAGCACACATGCATACAGTTTGAAGAGCACAGCAGCATGGCTGATGGACTACTGTGCACTGGGGTTGGACAGTTAGATGAATAACCAGATACATGAAGTGACCAGACCTATTCTCATACCATAATGGCATTCATAATTGGGTCTGACAGGATGCACATGGAAAAAACTACACTAAAAAAATCAATTCTATAGATTAGCTAGTTTCTCTTGCATATGGTAAGTGACAGGATGCCCATCACTAACATGGTAAGTGACGACTCGCTGGAAAAATTTCTTAAACTGGGCAGGAAGAATGTCTGGGACTAATGGTGTACGCTACTAGGATTTTTTACAAATACCTTGAAAGCACCACTCTAGAAATTCCTTCATCATAATAAGAACAGATGCCCATCAATAATATATATGTGTGTGTGTGTGTGTGTGTGTGTGTGTGTGTGTGCGCGCGCAAGAGAAATGAGTGTAGTGAGATATAATTGTTTAACATTGTATACTTAGTATAAAAATACCTTCTAAATAGCTTTCCACGAATCCTTCATTTTGATTTGCAGGTTGGATGAAACCGTACCCTGTAAGTTTAGTATTTTGTGCAGTTCACTGGCACATGCATACTCTCATCCTAATGAGAATCAACACCACTCCCAGGATCAAACAGTCAAGCTAATAAATAGAGATATGGCCTAAAACTGTTTGCACATCATAAATACCCTAGTTTTTGTATAGAAGCAATCACAACTAGTTGGTTGGTCATTTAAAGATTTTTTTTAATAATACTACCTCAATGATGACAGAAAAAAAGTGATAGCAGTTCCTGAGCAGATCCAAATGAAATGAACAAGGAAAACAGGTGTTCCGTTTGATAGTTTTCCCTGCTTAGAGTATAAGATAGCCATTAGCCTTCTTAAAAACAGTTAGTTGAAACGTTCATGTATCTATACTATGCTTTGATACACTAAATAAATTTTAGATACACTAAATATGTTATATAACACAAAATTCCAATACAATTTGTGAGACAAGGGCTAACAATGGCATAAACTGCAGCATTAGAGTACCAAAACCTAACCAAAATTAAAACACACTACATATAAAATTAAGGAAAATAGACACGAACAAATTTCCATTTGAGAACAAGTTGGTAAATAAACAAATATAAACGAAACACATTAAAACACATACATAAACATCAAAGCGAAAGTGTAATCTATTTGAATTTGAATTTTAAAATCATAATTAGTCTTTATAAATTTAATAACATTCAAAATCCAATAGAAAATGATATGAGAAGTCAACAACATCAGAAATTGTAATCATTAGGGCACGAATTTCAGAAGCTAAATCAAACTAAAAAACCTTGAATGCATAAGGAAAGTGTAAAAATCTATAAAGGAAAGTTAAAGAGATACGAAAGCTAGTGATTAACTGGTCAGGTCAGAGATGAATCTGAAAGAACTGGCGAATTAGTGACGAATTAGAGAACCCAAGTCCAAGAAGAATCGGAGAATCGGTGAATCCAAGAAGAACTCGAGTCGAAGTCGTCTGGAGCAGCAGCGGTCATCGGGAGCAGCAGCGGTCATTGGGAGCAGCACCGACATCGTCCTCGTTGAAGTAGTCACGAGCATCTGCGGCGGCGTCTTCGTTGAAGTCGTCAGGAGCCGCGGCGATGGCGTCTTCGTCAAAGTCGTCCGGAGCAGCATCGGCATCGTCTTCATCCTGCCTGTGACGGGTGTAAAATAAGTCTGGAAAGAAGGGGAATCGTGAGCAGATGTAAAATAAGTCTGGAAGCAAGAGAGAAAAGGGGGAGGGGGATCGGAGGCGAAGAAAGTAGAATGTAACGATGGTATAAATGTGTTAGGTTTAGGAAATTTTAAAAACTAAAATTAAATTATAAATTTAGCTCAAAGTGTCACTATCATGTGTTGATGTATTAATGTCATTAGTTACTGATATGTAAGTGTCGTAAATGTATTAGTGACATCATAGTGTCACTGAACAAGTGTCACATAGTGTCACAAGTGTCTTTAGTTTCTGAAACTAGTGAAGACATACGCTGGGAACGAAGAATGCTTGGAGATATTTTTGGAGGATATGTGGAGCAACCATCCACAACAAACTCTATTCCAGAAATCAAAGATGCAACTTACCATAATTTATCACCAAATGTAAATGAAGTATCATATTTGGCGGACCAGTTCCATAATGTTCTACAAGCAACACATCAACCTTTATATGAATGATGTCTAGAAGGCTCTCAATTACAGTTCGTCACTGAGGTAATGAGTATAAAATCAGATTTTAATGTACCTCAGGACGAAGTAAATAGGTGGTTAGAATGATTTGGTCGATACTTACCTCGTGAAAACAGGACCCCACGTAATTACTATGAGACCAAAACACTTGTTTCAAAGTTGAGTCTTCCCGTGATAAATATTGATGCTTGTCCAAATGGGTGTATGTCATTGTGGAAGGGCGATAAAGAGTTAACACATTGTTCTTTTTGCGGTGCGAATCGGTATAAGTTGGAGGAGGAAGAAAAATGTAAAACAAAAAAAGGTGAAATTGATACCAATAATCTCCACTTTTACACATTTTACAAAAATAATCCCTACTTGAAAAGTTCACAGCAATAATTCCTACTATTTAACTGTTTCACAAAAATAAACCGAGTGCATACGGTGTTAAGTTTTCCGTTATTTTTTTATTTTAAATATATTGATTCGAAAATATATATTAACATTGACACTACTATATTTTAGTTTAATCTTTTTTCTACTAAAAAAATTAATATTCAATATTTCCATAAAACATAATAGAAATGTTTTTCATAAAACATAATACTCTTCAAATTCTCTACTCTTTCATTCCCTATCCATATTTTATTAAGATTCATTTTTGGTATTCGTTATAATAGAGATTCCGAAGTAGTTTTAGTAATAATACATTAAATATTAATACAATTATGTAGAATATTGATATTAACTCTAATATATTAGTTTATCATAGGAAAAGATTAAACTCTAATATAATATTATTAATTTTTATACATATTTTTGGTTTGATATATTCAAAACTTAAAAAAAATAACGGAAAAGTTAACACCGTCAAAATCGGATTATTTTTGTGAAACAAGTAACTAGTAGGGATTATTTTTGTGAAATTTATGAGTAGGGATTATATTTGTAAAATGTGTAAAAGTACGGATTATTAGTGTCAATTTCGCCAAAAAAAAAAATGGACTGCGGTATCCATGTTCAGATATTTGCCCTTAACACCAAGACTGCAATGGTTGTACGCATCACGTCAAACAGCTGAACCAATGAGGTGGCATGCCATACACGAGGCAACCAGGACTATAATGGGTCATCCTAGTGATAGTGAAGCATAGAAACACATTGATAGTACATATCCGGGATTTGCAGTTGAGCCTCGAAATGTTCATCTTGGTTTATGTTCTGATGGTTTTGTCGCCCATGAACAATAAGGTGCATCGTACTCCTGTTGGCCCGTTATTGTTACGACTTACATCTTGCCCCCCGATATGTGCATGAAATATTCTTTCATGTTTTTGTCTCTCATTATTCCTGGACCAATATGCCCAAAAACTTAAAGAAAATTGATATATGGAATTTTTTCATATTTAAATGAAACTAATATTTATGTGACATAATTTTATATCATAATTTGACAAGTATAGTAAATGGAATTAATATGCGAGTATAGTAAATGCACTTCAAATGCAACTGCTATTATAATGTAACTAAAATGAAAATAATGTAAAATGAGAATGTAAGAAATATTAAAATAATGTGATTAATATTTAAATGCAAATAACATTCAAATGTCACAAATTTTATATGATAATGTGAGTATTATTAAATGTGGCTAATATTTTTGCGTAACAAGTTTTAAAATGTAAAACAAAAATATTAAAATCTAACAAATATGGCTAATATGATAATGTAACAAGTATAGTAAATGCAATTAAAATGTGAGTATAGTAAATGCAATTAAATTGCAACTACTATTAAAATTTAACTAAAATGAGAATAATGTAAAATGATAATGTAAATGTTAAAATGTAACTAATAGGATAATATACTTAATATATACGTAGTATAATTTATAATACAAATATATTTTGTATATTGTGTGTACATTATATATATTATATTAATTTATAATTTTGAAAAATAAATGCATAAAATATAAAGTATATACTATACCCAATAAATTAATTTAAGTACAATTAAAGTAACTAATATGTAATATAATGTTAATAGTAAATAATATATAATTATACTACAATAAGATGAGTAGAATACTTATATTTAATACTTTAATATATATATATACTTAATATATAAGTAGAAATAATATATGTAAACATTGGTAGATAATAAGTACTCCGTATACAAGTAGATATAACATATGTAAGTATAAGTACAATAAGTATATAATAAGTATATAATTGGATACAATATATTACATATGTAAATATGTGTAGATAATAAGTACAGAAGTACCCCTCTCTATTTTAATGTTCACTACATGTCTACATTAGGTTGGACACATTATTTAAGAAGTAAAGTAGTAGGGATAGTGAATATTGTAGAAAAAGTATGAGAGAGTGTAAAAGTATGAAAAAGAGGATAAAAAGTAAATAAAGTAAAAGTAGTTGAGTATTTTATAAAGAGTAAACTTACCAAAAATGGAAGTGTATGAAACTTTTAAGTACAACCCAAAAAGGAAGTGTGAGAAACTTTTAAATACGGAGGGAATATATAAGTAGATATAATATACGTAGTAGTATTTTAATATAAGTAGATATAAGTATATAACTAGTATTTTTTTTGGCAAGAAAATTCATGACTATTCTTGTGCCGCAACCTTTTCCCATCTGCTATACCGTCTAATTTCACAAGATCCTTTTCAATGTCTCTCACATTTTCTTTCTATTCCAAGATCTCATGTCCACAATACGAATGCACCCACCAAATCTATTAGCATCAAAGGATAGGTTAGTTTCCCATTTTGAAGTTGAAAGAAGGCATTACAAAGCCAATTAAATTCATACTTCGTATATTGCAGAGAATTGGAGAGTATGAAGATGAAGATGATTAGAGAGTAGTGAGAATTGAAGAATAGGTCTAGAAAAATGTTTAGAATAGTGGTATTTATAGTTGTTTTTTACCCCTCACCAGCCCTCTAACCCCCCCCCCCACCCCACCCCCCACCCCGTTTGGTCATATAGTCATTGCCAACGGCTATATGCCACCCCAACCCCACCCTCTATTTAAAAAAATTAAATAATATGGCCGTTGGGACTGGAACGGGGCCCCGGATCATCTGGTCCGGTCCGGTCCCAAAATTTGCAGCCCCCGCCCGTCCTGCCGGAGAGCCGGTCTGGTTACCGGGCAAGTACCGGGAAACCGGTCCCGAGCCAGTCTCAAACAGTACCTGACTCGGGCTGAGGCGGTCCGCCCGGACCTAGTGCAACACTAGTTCCGTCCTATGTTGGAGGAACCAAACAAGATTTGGACCACTCCGGTCCATAACAATAAAATGCTAAGGGTACAGGCTGAAAAATTGGGCAGTCCTGATCTGATCCAACTCTTGAATCGTGTGTCTATTCCTACCTATAACCCAAAAAATACACATCAAATATGGCTCAAAATGCGAAAGACATTTGTAAGACGCTAGAAGAAAATACATGGCGTGGCGCCAAAGTACTCCCAATAAATTATGTAATATTTGGATATGTTACTCATATATTAGCACCCCAGCATTCTAGAGGGAATATTGACAACTAGTAACAAATACACAAGTGGGAAACAGATAAGATTACAGACAATCCGTAGAAGACCTCTAAGGAGCTAAACAGAAACTAAAGCATCATGAAAGCTCCTTGTGTTCGAGTGCAGCGATTTCTTTCACAACCTGAGCTTTGTCTGCCTCAAACTGCTCATCCTCTACAACATTTAAAACGAAACAAGATATTGAGTGTGGCTAAACGTTCATTCTTGTACATGGCCAGGTATGTTTTACATATATACCTTTCTCAGTCTTGAAATCAGCAAAGAGGCGTAAAAGCTTGCTTCTATTTGCGACAAGGATGTTAACTATAACTGAAGGCTTGTGTTGATTGGCAGCAAATAGCTTCAGGAGTTTGACATGTGCCCATTAGAGACAGTTCCAGGTTTTACCCCCCCCCCCCCCAATCCCAATGTGTTTCTCTTGTCTAAAATCAGTAAGCATACCTTAAAAACATGAAATGCTTCAATCTGAATGCTTTTGCTCGACTCCTACAAAGTTGGGGTTGACAGATATGGAATGTGTGAGACTAGCAATACCAATAGACTAGTTAATCTAGAAAGACATATTCCTTCAAAATTTCCACAAAATATTAAAATATTGAATACAAAGAAGATAAAAGGATTCAATGATGTATCGTTGTAGAAGACGTAACTCCTCAGATCTTATATTCTCATGGGAAGATGATGTATCATAATGCACAACCAAACAAGAGTTCTATAAAAGGATATGATGGGTGGAAGAATAAATGAAAATGGGGCAATAAAAACAAAGGCAAAACATTACCCTGAGAAGATTCATCAGAATCCTCAAGTTATCTCTTGAGCTAACATAACGTGTCATCACAGCAGAATTTGATCGGTCCAGAAGCATATCCCCCAGAAGCTGCAAAAAGTAGACACCTCATAGATAAGTAGATAACTATTAATCCCAAATCTGAAAACCCATAACTATTCTAAGCTTCTATAACATAGAGGAAAAATGGACAGTAAAGATGAAAATTGGCAGAAAAGAGTTATAAAAACTTCAAATGAATGCACAAAATTTACACTTGATAACATGTCTTATTCCTGATTGGTTGAGGCATTGAGCAAAAACAAATATGGGGTTAGATGTTATGACTCAGGTTGAGAGAAAAAGCTAAAGAAAACAAAGGAGAAAATTATAGAGGACATTGAAAATTCATTTTATGTGTTCAAGAATTTCAGCAAACTGTTTCAAATGGGCCAGATTTTTTACTTAAAGAAGTAATGGAAAGCCAGCAGCCTTACTTTTTGGCTCTTTTCTGCAAGATTTTGTCTAAACAACTTTGTATGGTATTGTTTTCAAGTTGATAAACACCAGTGGTAATGCACAACAACAAAAACAACATCTCAGCCTTAGTCCCAAAAGAGCTTGGCATCGGACATGAATCGGCATATGAAATCGGAGTTAACAGTGATAAGGCACAATGTTCACAAAAACTATGAAAATTTAACTATGACCAAATGCCGACTATTCATACTATTATACACTGGAAATGTTTAATTTGACCAGGAACAGCACAGAGATGTAAAGAATATATATTATAAGTAACTCAATGGACATGATTTGGTAATATTTTTGGTTTGTAAATGCATGGGAAATGCTAGCTAGAACAACTCTTTTTGTACTATGTAGCTCTGTAGGTTGGATGAAAGGAAGCATTTCTCATGGGGAAATAAAGAGCTTATCTTGAGCTTTTAATGGCTGCACCAACATGTGAGAGGCTTGCACCATCTTGGTGCTTTGGATAAATTTTACAACTAAGCAAAGGGAACATTCCCAAGAGAGTAGGCAAAGTATGAAGATTATTGCTTACCTTAATAGCTTGCCTTCTAGTGATGTAATTGGGAGACTCAAGCAGCTGTGAGTTATAGTCAGCAAAAAACTAGAACCGAGGACATGCATGGAACACGGAAACCAGTATCAATCAGTTATTATATGAATATGAATATGGTGGCAATTTCGTTTAATTAAGAAAGAAGCAGGTATAATGACACCCCTCTGGGTACTACATTCTAGAGTACAATAGTTACATTTTTTTAACTCCAGGGGGCGTCTGGTGGAGGGGGGATGGGGGAGCCTGGAGTAATCTAGACTGAAACTCACTCCATTGAGTTTCGAACCCGAGACCTCCCGTAAGGGAGAGTGAGTCGGCTGCTGGACCGCTTCCTCACAATAGTTACATATATAGAGGAAAAATCACTCACCCAGTCATAATTCTTAGAAAGAAAATCAGCTACAGTTGATTTATGTCTTGTCAAGAGTTCCTGTTTTGAAGATTTTAGTCAGTTATAAAGACACACTGCAGAAAGTAGAGGCATCAATAGTCTTGGCAGAAACCAGCCACGACAGACTGAAATAAACCAACCATTTAAGCATTGAACCAGAGCACACACAAACAATAGCTATCTATCAAAGTATCAAACTGAATCTGTTCTTATTTACTGCTGCTTAGTAATTTCATCGACATCATTTTTTCAGATTGTCATCAGTCCAAATGACAGCGACCAACACCAGTGCACATTCACTTATGAGCACAGTCCACACATAGACACACACATATAGAGAGTGAGGTGGGCGAGGGCAGAGCATCAAATTCCATATGATATTTTCCCAATGCTATAAATTACATGACTTTAGTCAAAAGTACTGAACCTTAAAAGTTGCAGCAGCATCAGCAGCAAGGTCAAAATTTGGTAGTTGTATGTAGGTGAAAAACCTCTTCATATGTTGTGAATTCAGGACATACCTGAAAACCAGAGAGAAATTTTGAGAAGTTGAAAGTATTGTATGTTCCGTAACAACACTAGAACAAGAAAATGAAAACTGAGATGCATAAAATATGACACCCTAGTTGCTTACCTAGCAACACTTTGGTGTCGAATGCATTCCCTCAGCATAGCACCATAATGCAATGCAATATCTGGTTTCTCGTAACTGATAACACAAGAATTTCATTCTTGTTTCCATTAGACAACCAAAAGAAGTATGCAACAGGAAAGGTCAACAAACATAAATTTCTGAATATCAAATGCGGGGTGCTAAATACGAGTGGCAAAAACACTTTAAATTCATCGTCTTACAAGTGCATAATTTTTCTCATAATACAAACTAAAATTCATAGGGTCCTTGGTGTTTAAACAAGGAGCACTGGCGTGCTTGAGGTAAAACCTAACAGTCATGGATAAACTTTAACATATTTTAAACTGCAAGCACTAAAAGTTGAATATGCCTCATGATCACAGTTATGGGCTTATGTAAGGAAATGTGCAGTAATCCCTCTATCCCATTATCTTTGTCTCATCTTTCCTTTTAGGCCATCCCAACATGTTTATCTCATACCACATTTGGCCATATTTTGTGACTCAATATCATTCTTTCTTTTTCAATTTGAATACAACCCACAATCCCACTTGTCCATAATACTTGTGTCAACCTCCATGTCCCAAACTTAATGGGATGGAGATAGTAATATATGATGGAGGCAGGGAAACAACCTTTTGGTGCATCCCAGGTACTTAATAGATCTAGAGTTTACTCAGGTAAGAAAATTAATCAATATTCTCAAGAAAGTATAAAATGAAAAACAAAAAAGTTGGTCACACATCAGTTGCAGGCTTGTAGAATGACTCATTTTTCTTTCAAATAAAGAAAGCTATATTAGACATTAATCCTCAGATGTGTGCATCATAGAAACATAAAGAAAGATTCAAAAAGCATGGAGAAGTATATCACAGTTTAGACTGGTACAACTTTCCAATAAAGTCTTTCTAAAGTAGCTTACCCTACTATTAGAGTATCCATGAGATCCAAATTGGCTTCCAAGTAATCACTGGCAACCAGCCTTGACTGAACCTGTTGCCTTTGTAGATTTGCAACTACTTGTGTGGCATCTTTACGGGTCTGCAAAAGCACGTGCTTAAATAAGACTAACATACGCTTCGCAAGTTGTTGAAGCAATACGCTTTAAATTACGAAACGGTGGAAAAAACAAAGTAGATATCTGCACCATAACTTCTTTCACAATACCTCTAAATTCAATTTGGGAAGACAATTAATTAGAAGGCGCAATGTGTTTTCCCTAAAGAACTCTTGAGTTAGCTGTGCACAAGCCTCTGCAACAGGCTCAGCTTCACTATTACCATAAAGAATTGACTTCAATTCCCGAATTAGTTTGCTCAACTCGATCATCTGCAAGCCCATCAAAGCATGAACAGGAAGCGGCAAATTTATAAACATGACCAACTAACTTTAACGACAATTCAATTTCAAATGAACGAAAAGCATCCCATCATAAAGAGAACAACATTCTGGTTTAGTTCTCCATTCTTTTCTACTGCGAATATGATTTGTTCCAGGTTACATAGCATAAAAATCACATCTTTAGACGCAGTACTGCAGTACTAATCGATTAAAGAAAAAACCCAGACCTTTTCTTCTCGTTTGCTCTCGCGAGTGTCGGAAGCAGAGCCGCTTTCGGCATGGATGAGGAGATCACGAGTCTGACGAACAACATCAACGGGGGTCCTGGGCTTGGACTTGAACAACCCCTTCATTTTCCTTTATTCCGGCAGGCGTCTCCCTCGGAGAAGGCAATGTTTTCCAGCCTCACCACTTCCTCCGCACCTGCCAGAGCTTTTGGAATTGCAGCTTGGGTCTCACAAAACAAGCAACCAAACGGATTGATGCTTTTCCGAGTGATCTCTCTGTTGATTTAGGTTCTGTTGCTGAAAGGAAGCGGTTGGTGGGCTGTTTAAATGCTCGGTTCAGACATTGGAGTCTCCGTACCACAGCTCACAGCTCATATGAGTCCCACGGTTTTTTTTCTTTACTTGGGCCTTTTATCTTTTCTCGCAGAAGTTTTTACATGACTGCTTTTAGCCGTTGTTCTTGTGACAAACTCTTTGGCGGAGTAATCAGTAGGGTCAAATGTGGTACCTTAGTTATTTGTAATGTTCCAATTTGGTACATTAACTCTTAAATGAATCAAAATGGTACCTTAATTATACATAAATATTTTAATTTGAGATTTTTTTCAAATTTATGATCAAAATATCATTCATATAATTCAAAATTCCATATGTAGAGTCACCCTATGGTGATCATATGGAAAAAACTAAGGTGAACTAGACTTTACACATAGAATTTTGGCCGCCACGCGTGATTTTTGGCCAGAAATTTGAATAAAATCTCTATCTGAAACATTTATGTATAATTAAGGTACCGTTTTGATTCATTTAAAAGTTAAGGTACTAAAATGCAACATTCACAATAGTTAAGGTATCATTTATGCATTTCCCAACAATAATATACTTTCCACACGTAATTTCACTATTAATTCATTGGCCTTACTTTCCCTGTTTAAATTATACAAAAATAAATACTAGTAAGTGTTTTTTTAGAAAGATATATGTGATCTGCGTTATTTCAATAATGTTATTAATAGTTGTGTAAAAAAAAACATCAAATGAAATGAAAACATATAAAGGGAAATGAAATAAAAATACGGAAAGAAAAAGAAAACGACAAAAAAGAGCTATTTTGAAGAGAAATTTTACAAAAAAAAATCTCCTAATAAAGTGAGAAAAAGAATAATAAAATGGAAAGGAAATAAGAACAAAATGATAGAAACAGTAATAAAAAATGTCTCCGGATGACAATAAAGAAAGAAAAATTTTAGGGAGAAAAAAGAAAAAATGAAACATGAGAACGCTTTGAGAAGATTTGTGAAAGATGATCTGGTATAGTAGGTCATCTACATGTCAGGGTCCAACGAAAGAAGATAGGTGCAAAGGTGGGATTATTATTAGAAGACCAGTGAAAGGTGAGATTATTTTTGTCAGTTTTTCCTAATATCAATATCAAATGAGTATACATAATTTACAAAATGAGCATTCAAGGTACATCCGCAGTTTATACGCTGCAACCGGCGCACCATGAGGATGGTGCACCCGGTTGCAAAACGACGCAGTTTATACCCAGTTCCATTATTTTTTATTTCTTTTATTGTTAAAAATTGTAATAACTTTTTTGATATCCGATTTTTATAAATTTTATATCAATTTTTTTTTCATGATCTACCAAATGAGACCAATATTTCTTATGTAACTTTAACAAATTATTTTGAAGTTACATTTGATAATAAATCATGAAGTTACATCTTTTTCTGCGCGAGTTACATCTTATTGTACGCGAGTTACATCTTAATATATGCGAGTTACATCTTAATGTATGTGAGTTACACCATGAAATAAACCCCTGCTACTCATATCAGTAGAGCTAATCAATCATACTTAATTACTTTAAGTACTTAACAAAAAGAAATTAAAATTATTACTACCGCCATCCCAAAAAGATTGGCCAATTTGACTTTTCATATTATATTTGTGTGTAATTTATGATTATACTCTTATGAAAGATTTTTTAATAAAGAATATGCTCATATAATTTTCATGTTTTAAGTAATTTTGTATCTAAAAATATCATTGGTCAAACTTGACCACCATCGACCAAGAAAATTCAAATTGGCAATGTGGGGAGTATAAAAATGTCATAAAATCTAAAAATTGTTTTGCATTGAGTTTATGTATGAATTTCTAAAAAGGTGGCAATAAAAACACTGTATATATAGGTCTAATGTGAATGCAAAAATAGTTGTATTTAAATATATATATATATTGATCGTTAAAAGGGTAGAAAATAATTGAATATATATTTTCGAGTGTGATTTATGAATGTGTGCGTGTAAGTTAATGTTTTTTTTGAAAAAAAAACATTAACTTTTCAGATCTCATTTAAGAATTTCAAATCTTGGATCTTTTTATAGCTCTGGTGATGCATGCAAATGAATCAAAAGTAAAATTTGTGATCTGTTGAAAAATTACCTCTTTGATGCATGTATTAGATTTCAAAATTACCTATTTGATAGTATGATTGATTAGCTCTACTGATATGAGTTTTGTAGTTGTGTGTGAGCATGCTTCGAAGTTCCGAGGAGATAAAGGAAGCGAAGATGGGAAAGAAGCACAAAATGATTTGTGTAGGTAAATAAATGGAGATGAGAAGTGACTAAGAGTCTCTTCTCTTCGCTGACCTCTTTTTCAGCTTATCAAAATTAGGGCATCTTCATCCATGAAATTATTTAGAGATTATGCTTGAAGAGATTGGTGATATTATTTTGAAAGATTATTTAGACAAAAAATTTGGTATCAAATATTGAATTCTGAATTATTCAAAGATTATTCCTAAATTTCAATAAACACATTTAATTGAACGATATCTCCTAATTTCAAATAACTAAAATACCTCCCTGAAAATAACAAAAACTCCATAAAAACTAAATAAATACTCCTTAGAGATCATTATTGAGGGGGAATTAGTAATCTTTGACGTTAATTATGTGTCAATGACATGGCAAAAGAAAAACATACAAACCAGAATATTTGAGAACCATGGATGGGAATGCTCTTATCAACCAAATTTACCCCTAAACATGTAACTTTCGATTCACACATCAAGTTGTGTAATAATCAAAATAAGTAAGATTGAAATTATTTTTTAGCTGGATTGGTTGATGTAGATAAACATTTTAACTATTTGTCATACAACTTTTTCTTTATTTTTTTAATAAAATATATTTTGAATAATTTTTTCATAAAATACCGTTCGGTCGAAGTTGAGGGGCCCTCAGGGATGGGGTGTCATCCTTTTTTTGGGAACTTGAAAGGGAATGTAATTTATAAAATGTTATTTAAATAACACTTAAAAAGTTACAATGTTCCTGAAAGGGAATTTAAGGAGATTGTTAAAATGGAAATTAAGAAATTTGGATATGAAATTTCTTGGATATAATTTGGTGGGGAAACATGTAATTGCAAAACAAAGCATGTTTGATAATATTAATATTGATTGTATGAGTTAAATTTGATGAAATTGGTGAACTTTGACCGCATTAGCCAATTGCTCAAATTTACGAAAATATGAGAAAATTATACTTCAAATATATTAAAAGTGTTCACTTTGTAACTCTTTTTAAAAAAATTCATAAACAATTATTAGTATAACTAATTATTATTTTTATAGCTAAATAAAATAATTAGATGGTTAACAAATGTTGTGAAACAATTATAAATTATGTTGTACAAATCTACAAGTTAGTATTTGAATTAGTTTGGTTATTTGTATATTATGTTGACGAGAATATTACCTGAAATATGACTTAAAGAGTTTGAAAATTACAAAATAGGATTGACATGTTTTTATTCTCAAAATATGACTAATTACTGTCATGTTTTGACAGTACTAGACTCCAAACATGACAGTATTTTCTAAACATGACAATAATTAGTCCTATTTTGAGAATAAAAAACATGACAATCATATTTTAGAATTTTCAAACTGATTTAGTCCTATCTCGGGAACTTTCCCTATGTTTACTTACACTTTTATTCAAATTAATTATATTATTAGGAGCATATTTAAATAACTAAAAAACGTAACAACACAAGTACATTATTGTCCCTGCATCGCACCGGTACAATACTATACTAGTATGTGTGAAATCAAAATGTGGTTTTGATTTAGAAACAAGAGACTATTTGTCTAGGAACAGCAATAACAGCACTACTAGAATAGCATATTTGTAACTAGGGTAATTCTCCGAATGGAAATTTGGAACATGTCAAAATATATTCAAAAGTGCTGGGAAAAACAGGACTATAGGAGGATCAATAGTTGCTAGTAGAGAGAGGACTCAAGAACTTGAAGAAAAACGCGTTCACATCATGGGTATGGTTTGAAGGAGGTGAGATTTCTGAGTGGCAGCCATGGTCTATCCGACACGACAGCCTCATACTTCTCCGCGGCGCTGCCGCTGGCCTTCGCGACGATCACGAGCTTGTAATTCGAACCGGCGACGAATTGATGCTCTGCTTCAATTACTGATTGGAATTCCAGAGTGGTGTTAGACTCTTTGTTGTGGGCGTCTACGGCGAACCGTCCCATCTCCAGCACGATTTGGGAGTCATTGGGGTTCGAAATAGGTGTGAATCCGCCTAACCGCAGTTCTGCGCGGGCGCGCGGGCGCGCGGAGAAGGTGGAGAAGACGGCGGCGATCGCAAATAGGACGAGCATTGAAAGGACGATGCGTGGATATGGCGCCATGTTTTTATATGGTTCTGCAGTGTAGGGGACGGATGACCTTCTGTATGCTCGTTTTGGACAAGGAAAACCAGAGCAAAGTGACGTCCGATTGTCCGAAATTTAACCCTAATCCCAACAAGGCACATTTTGCGCCTCCCGTCTCCATAAATAACTCCACTTTTAGAATCCATTTTATAACACTAAAATTGGTTAAATTGATTTATTTTGTTTAAATTTATGAAGTTCAAGCAAGTGATTTTATTGACTGATTCTGCTGATTCATGAAAAAATTATATTTAAAATATTTGTTATTAATAAATTAAATAAAAAATAATATGAAAAAATAGCTAAAATAATCATCCATAGTAACTTCAGCCAATACAGCCAGAAAAATAATTTCAACCTTACTTTTTCTGTTTATTACAAAATTCAACGCGCGAAATCAAAAGTTACGTGTGTGGTGAAAAAGCTGGCTGATAAGCCGAAAATAGGGGTCACCGGATTCTAATGTATGACTCACTTTTTTTTCTCCATTTGAACTTCAGGCCATTACTCTAAATATTGTGAAACTAACATTTTCTGTATGTTTGACACTGACAGACCATAGTTGGCTTCTACTCGCTACGTCCATTAAAATTTTGTCATCTTTTCTTTTTGGGACGTCCCAAAAAACTTTGTCACTTTCCCTTTTAATCAATTATTTAGTGGTTTCTGTTATTTCTCTTTCCTCTGCACAAACCTCAACCACACAGTTTTTACTTTATTATTCTCCGTGCCGGTCAACTTTGGCAAAGATTTAAGGGACGGAGGTAGTAATTGATAAACCATTCAAGCATCAGATAAATAGTAGTGGATTCTGTTACTACCTCCGTCCCGGAATTATCTCCTTATTTGACTGGGCACGGGTTTTAAGATAGTGGGGAATATGTGGTGGACAGTTGTGCAGAGGAAAGAGAAATGTGTAAGAATGGTTGTGAACCACAAATTCTTTACCAAAAAAGGAAAGAGGAGATAAATTTGAGATAGATCGAAAAGAAAAGAATGAAGATAATTCCGGGACGGAGGGAGTATTTTTTTTAATCAACTGCTTTCATTAGCGGTTTGGAATATGACCTTCCATTGGTCACAACTGCGGAGCGACACTGCTCGTTAACCGTCTATTCACCTGATGTTCTGCTTCCTCCATGCCAAATCGGCACTTGGTATCTAAAAGTGCAAGTGAATCCATTCCTCGTGAGCTCCGGCGAATTGGATTGCCCTACCGATTCCAGATGAAACCTTCAGCTTCATAAATATGTAAATACACAGTATATATACGCGCATTCAGGGGCGAAATCAGGACACTGGGTCTGACTGAACCGGTGTAAAGAATATTTTTACAATTTTTTTTTACTCGGATGTCATTTTTCACTTAAAATAGAAGTAGTAAATTTATTGTAGTGGAATCTAAAGAAGGTCCAAACCCCATGTCCCCTAAGGATGTTTTTACTTTGACCGTAAATTGCTGGTCTGGTCTATTTTAGTCTAGTCTGGTCTGGTCTGAAATTTTATTTTTTATATTTTTTGCATAAAGATTTTATTTTTTTATATATATTATAATCCATAAATACTTCGTAGAATTAGGCTTTAATTTTAGGAAACTAATTTAATTATTGATTAACAATAAAGCCCAAACTCCAAAGCCCCAACTAATCTACTCCTTTATAAGCTTACGAAATACGAAGTATTCGAAGTATTCATTGCCCATCGCCGTAGAAGACTTGCCGCAGACGAATCGCAGCAACTCCAGGAAGAAGTTTCGCCCTTCCTGCCCTGTTCCTCGCTTAAGCAGATGACTTCGCAGGTGGTTCTGCTCTCTTCTCGTCTCATCGTCTGTCTTAGTTGCTTAAGTTTTTTTAGTATTTTTAATTAAGATTTATAGTTATATATAATTATATATATCAATATACAGTCATATACATGTGTGCTCCAATGAAGCGTACTGCCGTACTGAGTTGCTGAGTCATTGTTTATTTTTGAAAAAAGTCGTTAGTTCATTATTTATTATTTAAAATTATGATTTTAAGTTCGTTACCTTTTCTTATTCTTTATCAGTCAATATATAAATTTATGAAAATAATTATTTTCTAATTAATTTACCATTAATTATTGAGTAGCATAAATTGATAATGTTTGGTTGAATGAAGTGATTACATAATTCAACAAGTGAATCAGATATGGATGAGCCAATTAGTTCCTATTTACTCTATTTAAATTGTGAAGTACTTAATTTTGTGGTTATGCAGACACTTGCCTCTGAACAAATCATATATGATGGGGATTTAGATATATGAGGTCTTGGGGATGTAAACGAGCCGAGCCGAGTTCGAACCTACATAGGCTCGAACTCGAGTCGAGTTTAAATATGACCGAACTCGAGTCGAGTTTTTATCGAGCGAGTCCCGAGCGGCTCATGAACGACTTGGCTCATTTACACCACTAATGAGGTCTATCATTTGGAAAGGTATGAAGCTTAATATTGTGTGGTTAAACTTATGTTTTTGTCATGAAAAATTCTAAAGGTACACACTTTTTTGTGTACACACTTTTTACACATGTCTGTGTAAGTTTTTTTTATGTCTGTACAGACATAACGTATTTTAAAAATACGTTATATCTTACCTTACACAGACATGTGTAAAAGGTGTGTACACAAAAAGTGTGTACCCCAAGTCCAACTCTTTTGTCATTGTACTATAGTTTTGAGATTCACAACGAGCATGACTGCATGATGAGACTGGGGGCCCATGTCATACTACCCGGTGGCCCGACCGGGCCTAGGCCCGGCCCAGACCCGACCCGGCCCGAGTCCATCAATAATCCCACTAACTAAGATCTTCAGACTACGGCTCAAATTTTTTTTATGGAATGATTCCAAATCAGTCGCATCCCAATTTTCTTGCTCAATCATTCAATCATCACACCATTTCCAGTCCTTTCTCAGATCGCACTAGGAGTGGACTCGGGCCGGGCCAACCGGCCCGGAACCGGACCGGCCCGCTACTGTGCGGACCTGGACCGGCCAGGTAAACCGGTTGGTGCCCAGTTCGGGCCACCCGGCCCGAACTTTGGGGTGGTTTGGACGTGAGGGGAGAGGGTTGGGGGTTAATTAGGAAAAGCCAAAAAAAATTACATGAATCGAGGCCCGGACCGGACCCGGAGGTTACCGGGCCGGTTTCGGGTCTCCCCTTTCATGAACCGAGGCCCAGCCGGGCCCGAACTGAAACCGGTCCACCCCTAGATCGCACCAGATACTCAAATCATCCTACATTATTTATTCCTGAGATCTATGGACTATGGCTCATATTTTTTTATGGAATAATCCCAGATTCCCAGATCAGCCGCACCCCAGTTTTCTTGCCTTAAATACAATTTAACTAATATTTTTCATTTTTTCTATTGCCACTTAGGGATGGTGCTTTATAGGGAACTTTAGGAGCTTTGTTCTTTTTTTAGCTTTTGCTATAATTAGGAGATTGTAACTATAAACTATGGATCAAAGGTGGTGCGTTATATTTCTTTTATGGTTCAGCTATCTTCCTTTTATTCATGAGGTAAATGAGTTCACTTTGATCTCCATTTTACAATTATTTCTATTACAATAAGTACATATTCATCAATTTGGAGCATCCATAGGTTGTCATCTATATATAATAATGCCCGAGCCTCAAATATACAATACACTACTTCGTTTATTAGTACTCTGTACTTTCTAACTGAAGTCCAGATTTAACCAATTCAAAAAAAAATGCATTTTTAGATTTATTGAGCTTTTGCGTTCTTCATTGCTCATATCTATAGCTCATAACTCATAAGCTCATTACCCTCATTGTCATCAACTTTTTCATTGTATATTGCATCAATTCATTGCACATCATTACTAAACACAAATCTCACTTGCGGAAGAAGAAGAATATGTGAAAAGGGCAAAAGATGACAGAAAACATATGACAAGTCATAATCAATACTTCTGTGGGAAAGGCCGGTGAATCTTGGAGAATATTTTTTTATAGAAAAAAGGATGACACCTCATCCCTGGGGGCCCCCCAACCCCGACCGAACAGATCTTTTTATAAAAGTGTTGCTATGCTGATTTTGTGGAGCAGAAGCGTGGAACTGATGAGGCTTGAACTGGAGCTAGCTTGATAAGTGTATCCCTTGCAAGTTGAAAGCAGCCGATGAAGTCAAGCATGGGAGAAGTAAATGGTTGTTGACGCTAGAGCAAGGTAGAGGAGATTGGTAGAGAGGGATGAGAGTATGGATGGACCCAGGCCAGGCCAGTTCCGGTTCCGGGCCGGGTCCGAGCGGGCTTTTTTTGCAATTCCTTGGGCCCGGAACCGGCCCGGGTTGCTACCGGGTTCGGGCCTAACCGGGCCGGGCCGGGCCCAGTTCAATACTTAATTATTATTTTTTGCTTTCTTGTTATCCCCCGACCCCCCCCCCTTCACCCCCACCCCCCAAACCTCTCCAAAACACCCAGCCCAACCCTAGGAAAAGAAAAAAATTGAAAAAACAAAAACAAATATGACCCGAGCCCGGCCCGAACCGCCCAGGCCAGTTCGCCCAAAATTGGGCCCGAGCCCGGCCCGCCCGACCCGCCCACACGGGCTAAAAGCCCAGAACCGGCCAACCAGGCCCGGTCCGGTCCGGGCCCGCACAGTAGCGGGCCGGTCCGGTTCCGGGCCGATTCGGCCCGGCCCAGTCCATCCCTAGATGAGAGAGAGAACCATTCAATTGGGAATGAAGGATGGAGAAGTTGGGAAAGATGGAATGAGAAAATGGTGTTGCAATAAATTGGAGCATATTTGCCCATAAATGTTAACCTCTATAATTATTTATTAAATAAATAAATATTGTGTACTTTTTTTATTAATACTAATTACTAAATAAGTACTCAATTAAAAAATACTCCTTCCGTCCATTAAAACTTTGTCATCTTTCCTTTTTCAGACGTCCCAAAAAACTTTACCACTTTCCATCCTAATTAATTATTTGTGATTTTTGTTACTTCTCTCTTCTGCATAAATCTCAATCACACAATTTTCACTTTTTTATTCTTCAAAAACATTTTATATACACTTAAATATTTACGATAATGTTTACTTTTTGAAGAAAATTCTAGTATATATTCAATTTTACAAAGTTTAGTAGCAAACAAATAGGGTCTACAACAACGAATTGTACAATCCATGTGAACTCATAATAACTTCAACTCATAATATTTTGATTTATTTGGCGTACAATGTGACATACTCTAATATTTATCAACCCCAATAGGCCAATACTTTATTCATTATGTGGGCAAATAAACAAAGTGAAAAATATAAAAGTCGAATGCTTTGGAATTGTAAAATTGTTTATTTAAACCTTTTCTACCAAAACAATCAGGGCATAAAGAATAGCAATCTCAATTGCTATTCTTTTCAAGAAGAAATTGAAACAACAATAATCAATACAAAGGAAGAAAAAGTGGACAGAAACAAACAGATATAGGTGATATGAACAGATTCATACGGCTGAAAACGTACTTGCATATACAAAGGAGGCGATTCACTCTGGTGTGGAAGGCAATCAAATTAAAGATATTACGCAAAAATTCAACCGGAATAAATAGATTCGTCATCGGCCACTTCATGCCACTAGTTTCCTCAAGACAGCTTCAGCACGCTGCTCAAACTTAGGCAATGCCCATTCATGTTGTATGATATCTAAGCTGTCTTTTTCAGCACCTAAATTCTGATAACAGAAAGGAAGATAAAGAGTAATGATAATATGAGATCTTTCGAAGGATAGAAGCTAAGGTCGAAAGTGAGAAATCTAAATTCTGAAAACAAAAACCAGATTTTTTATGACTACCACTTTCCAACATAACATAATAATTCCTGTGTTCAGGCTTCTTATTATTATCACAAGAACAACACCAACAACAACATTACCCCAGTGCCTCAAAGGTTCCCACCTACGGTGGGGTAAGGCCGTAAGGGGGAGTCGGATGTACACATGCTTCTTATTTTTATATACAAGTTAAAAGAATTCCAGAATATGGAGCCAAGATGAGAGAACCAACCTTTGAGGGATCAAACCCAAATCCACTCATTTGCATCATGCGCTGGGTATCATCCATAGCTGAAACAAGTAATTATTTTGATAACATCAATATTAACTAATTAAGAAAAAAGAAATGTGTGCTTTAATCCCTTTTTCTTTTTAGCTTTTCAGTGTTATCAGCCAAACCTTACCAACCACTACTTTCTTTTATGGGCGTGCTCAAGGGCATTAAATGATTAAATAATGGAAAAATTCACATGAATAATCCCAACTATTAGCATTCTTCCAATATTAAACCCAAATATGCATAATTCTATAACAATCTGAAGTTAACATGAGATCTTCTCAAATTGATCTCTGTTACCCACGACCTGCTAAACCGGAACAAAAAAGAATGAAAGAAAACAGAACAGTAATCGGGTATGGATCTCTGATGCTGGACATTTCGTCTAATCAGGTTAATAGGCCGCTGTTGGACCAACTTCTTCATTATGCCGCCGGAAATCCTTGGATGCCTCTAATCACACCTAAACGATTTGCTTGAAGAATTTTACACTCGGAAGATAAATCGGAGAAGAAAATGAAAGGAGAGAGGCAACGAAGATGGTGGCGATGAAGGCAAAGCTGACCAAATTTGTCCAAAAGTTTCACAAACACTCATTTGATTCCTTTCTATAGAATTTCTCCATAAATTTAAGAAGAAGAAGCTGCGAAGAAATTAAGAAGAAGGATAGGGAGAATAGAGGAGATTGACGATGTCCAAGACTCCAAGAAAGAAGAGAAATAAAGAAAGAGAAAAAGAAAGAAAAGGAAAAAGTGGAAAATATCTAAAATCCAATCATAGCGAGACACGTGTGTAGGCAACCTGTTAGTTTTTATTATCCGGTCACAGGTCTATTTTGAGAAGATGTTATCTGTAAATTGGATTAATTTAGAATTACTAATAATTGAGATTAATATTAGAAGAATGTTAAAAGGTGGGATTATTCATGTGAATTTCAGCTTCTTTTCATATATCATATTTTAGCTTCCTTAAATAATTAAAACAAGGCAAGGGGCTACTTATCTGTCTCAATCTGCCAAAGAGGACAATTTTAGCTTCTTTTCATATATCTTATTATTTACTTAATTAATAGAAAGGATACATTTTATGTATATATATGTGTGTATGCATGTATGTATAAATCACCTAATAGGCTAACAAAGTTTGGCAAACGTTTAAAAAAGTATATAGATACACTTTGGATCAAATAAAAAGTCCCATTCCCATGAAAAATAAAAAATAAATCTGGTGCATCAGATCTAAGATATAATGACTCTAAATATGTCAAAACCGCACAAAAGTGGATAAAAGATGCGGTGGCATTGTTGTAAATAAATCAATTTTTTTTCGTCTTTGCAAAAAGTGAACTTTTAGTGTGCAATAGTGTACCGTAAATGACCAAAAGTGGATGACAAAAATCATTTGAATGCAACAGTGCACTTGAGATGATTAAAAGTGGAGTCGTTCGCACTTTTTACGAAACTACAACTTTTTATTGAAACCGGACCCTATTTATATCATATTTCAATATTTTCAACAGATTTATTCACAAATCACAATATCTGCATGCTTACCAGATTCGGCTAATTTTAAGTTACCAAACAGGCTCAAAATGTCCTCTCATGCCACAAATTAAAAAAACTCCCTTGCATGACATAATTTCATGATAAGTGACAATGACCAAGATGAGACGATTAAACTGCTTAACAAACTAACCATTTTCCTCTCCAAGAATGAGACTAAACAAACCCCTTAGACCAAATAGATTGAGGAAGTACCTGAAAGTAATTGAGAATCATGAGAAAAGTTGAGCAAGAGAAGCACAAATGAAACATGAGAACTGAAAATGAAATTTTAAAAAAGCAGTACCATGAGCGACTACTGACATAACTCACGTCAACTGTACTCAAATCAATTCCGTTTTGTAACATTGACCTGAACCTCTGGGTTAACGGAAAAGGAATCTTTGCTGGAAAACAATACATACCCATTATACACTATTAGGTATATAATGAAGGAACATAAACTATTAAATAAACTAAATTTATAAGTCTATAATGAAGGATCAAATGGCCATAAACAAAAACTATGCAAGAGACAATTCGCAAACCTGCTACAAAGCCAGAGAAGAAGAAATTAACCCACGCATAAGTAAGAGTCTGCTCAAGAAAACTTGAAAATGTTAGATTGTGCAAGGAAAAATGCAATGAAGCAAGAACAATAAAAAATGAAAAATGCATTTAAAAAACCTGTGGGATGATCATTGATAGATTTTTCTTCATCATATCCATAGCCATGTTAGGATCAGAAAACATTTGTGCCTGGGCATTCTGAGCTTGGTCTTTAGGAACAATGAGTAGCCCACTTTCCTGCATTCATTTTGTCTTTTCAGCAACATATGTAATCCTAAATGTATGGTCTGTTTGGATGGCAGTTTTGGAGGTGCTAGACTATATATCTTCACATTTCTTTCCAATTTTATGAAAAATGAAAGACAGAGATAATATGAGATTGTTTAACATTTCCATCACCTTGTATTCATTTTCATGAGCATCCTATTATCATGATATAGAGTATCACCTCCAAAGGAGCATGGGTGTAGATCGTAGGTTGGGTCAAAGGGGAGGGCCAACCCAGTCCCATGTCCACCCCAATTTCATTTTGTAGTGAAAATCTTTTACTATAAAAATTATCTGACTTATTTTTCGTTCCACCAAAACTCAAAATTTTCAGGCGATTACTAATACACTGCTCCTAACCCTTCCCTTCAAACCCCCTTTATTCAAACAGTCCCTGAGCTTCTTCAAGTACATATGTCCTTTCCTAAAATCCACAAAAAGCTTTATTCCAACATTGCCTTTGATTGTCCTTCATTTCCTTTGCAGTTATGATCCTCCAAAAATTGGAAACCTACTTTGTTATACACAGTTCTGTTTTCAAGTAGGAATAGGCTATTATCACTCAAGTCAATCACATGCTCCTATTTAATTCAGTTCAAACATTGAAAATAAGCAACTACCGTCTAGGAAAAAACCCAACTACAATAATATGGAACTTTGACTAATAATATTCAGAGAGTGGAGGAGCGAAAATATGAAAGGAACAGGTGAGCTAAATTTTCGTACGCTGAAAGAAAAGAAAAAGTGGAGGAGCGGAAAATCACATAACAAACCAATGAATTAAGTGGAAGAGAAATGACCTCGTTACTATAATATAATCGTCGAGCTCGAAACGACTTTGCAGGAATGAAATTAGCACCTGCTCTCAGATTCCTAGCCCTGATTATTACCTGCCTAAAATTATAGTCAAAGATGAACAAATCTTCATATAAATGTAATAAACTCGGCATATAACACAGAGAAAAGAGTGGTAGACCCTTCTTTGACGCTTTTGGCATCGGGCAACTGAGAAGATGAGCGCATGAGCTTCGAGACGAAGTATCGCAGGACTCCTATAAGTACCATAACCACTGATAATGGAATGAGTACCCAATCTCTGATCGCCGTGTCCAACACCAGATCTTCCGCCATCTCTGAATGTGCACAGTTTCTCTCTCCCTCACTTCTGTCACTGGTAAAATAAGAAAATGCAAGGAAACGTAGTCGTTTCTTCTAGTTCTTTCAAATCCACGGGTAAAAACTAGGGCTGTCATTTTGAACAGAAAAACCGAAAGCCGAACCGAAAATAACCGAATCACTTTAGAAAAAAACTGAATCGGACCAAATCGAACGAAATTGGGTCCCAATAATCGGGACCCGAAAAAAAATCGATTCGGTTTCGATTTATGTGCACAAAATATCGGTTCGGACCGAACCGAACCGACATTTTTATATTAATAATAATAATTGTTATTTATAATAACAATAATAATTAACGACGTTTAATAAAGGTATAATACTAAACCCCACATGATTTGAAAATACTTTTGAGTGGCCGAGTTGGTTAGCGAGCGTTTGTTGTCTTCCGTAGGTCGCGTGTTCGATTCCCGCGGTTGTAAGTTTTGTTTTTTCAGTTTCTTTTCCTATTCTCCTTAATCTTGTCCCACACCGGAAAATGAGAAGCTTCCAGACTCCTAAACTTCAATATAAACAAGGTCCCCTTAGTGTAGAATGCCAAGATATGTTCTTGGAAGCTAAGTTACGTTCTGGGCTTCCATTGGGCTAATTGGGTTCAAATATTGGCAAGTTCCAATGGGCTTTAATCAATTGAATATCAGTTCAAATTTATTTATTACAATTTAGTCAGTTTCTTTCGGTTTCCGGTAAACCGAACCGAAAAAATCGGGTTCCAAAAATCGGTACCCGTTCGAATAACGGTTCGGTTCCGATTCTGATAATTTGGTAAACCGAAATATCGGTTCGGGTATATACCGAATCGTTTCGGAACCCGAGCCCAAACCAGCCCTAGGTAAAACACCAGATGCAGTGTTGATGAAATTTAAACCTTGTATTCAACTTGTTTAACTTGAGTTAATCAATATATATATCAATATCAATATCAATATATATATATGGGGTTTTGACCTAAATATTACTAAACAATAGACAATGGACATAAAAGAGACCTTATTTTTTAATTTCCAAAAATATGACTGATAAACATATTCTTTACTAATTAGCCCCCTAACTTTCCACTTAAGTGCGTAACAAACTAACGATGCACTCCTGACCATAGCAATGCATCGTAGCAAACGAACAATGCATTCTCACAATTAAAGCTTTTTGTAATCCAATATATTTAAATGCAATCCATACCAATGCACTCTATAAGTCTATAACAATTATTGTCTTTTTTAATTTAATATCATTTCTCAAGATAAATATTAAAATATGAAAATTGTGCAACAAATGTTGTGATGACCAACACCTCAGTTACTACTGTTCCAGTGACTATCGTCTCAGTTACTACTACCGCTGAAGTGACCATCGTCTCAGTTACTATTACCGCTCCAGTGATATCGTCTCAGTTATGATCACCACCCCAGTTACTACCACTCCGGTGACCACCCTCCCAATTACTACCACTCCAACTAGTTTTCATGTCAATTTTATATGTCACATCCGCCGTCAAACGCGTCACTGTGCCGCTAACCATGTCACTATGCCGCCATCGACCACCACCTCCGACCACTGTCGGGGACTACCACCTCCGGCTACTGGCGGCGACCACCACCATCCCCAGCCCCAGCCATATTCTCTAAGCCGATCCAGCAACTTCCCCAGCCCCCTCCAAGCCCTTCCAAGCCTCAGCCCTTCTAAGCCCCATCTCCCTACCAAAACCACCGCACCCCACCCCAGCCGTCGCTTGCACTTGCACCTCCCGCTCCCTAGCCCCAGCTGCCCCCGCTTGCACCTGCCCCTCCCCATCCCTATCCGCCATCCTAGTACCCCCACCAGCCCCTGCCCGCCACTGCCCAGACCCAGACCCAACCTTCTTCCAAGACCCAGACCCAACCCCAAACCCGGCCATCTCCCTTCCCAGCCCCAGCCCTAACCACAGTCCCAGACCCAGCACAAGCCCGGATCCAGCCCCCTCCCCAGCCTCACCCCCATACCCGTGCCCCACTCCGACCACTGTCCCCTGCGCCTTCCCAAGCCCCTATGCCCAACCCGTGCTCTCGCGTTTGCCGGCGTTTTTCTCCACCATAGGAAATAAAAGAAAACGATCGAGTGGTGTAGGACTATGACCAGGTCCGACGAGGCACGCGGTGATGGCGGCGGATATGTTTCGGTTGGCGGCGATGACCGGTTCTTCGAAGGAGAGACCTGCGGACCCCGTTGATGAAGAAGAAACGAACGGTGATGGAGATTGCGCGACGAAGCTCTTCGATTTAATTGGAGTGCCGCCATGTCCGCCATCTCGGGTGGATGAAGTCGACGCCTTAATTCATGGAGACTGTGAGAGAGAAGACCGATAGAAGGGATTGCAGTGCCAGAATAAGATACTTCGTAGTCCTCTCTGTTATGTTTAGGGATAGGGGTATTTGAGAGATTTCAATCTACCTTTAATCATATATTTGTCCAAAACAAAAAGAGGTACTAGTTTTGTCAATTGAAAGTTGGCAGGTTATACTTCCGTCATTATTTCTATATATATATATATATATATATATATATATATATATATATATATATATATATATATATATATATATATATATATATATATATATATATATATATATATATAAGGAACTTTTTAAGAGCATACAAAGTGCTACATAATCCTGCCATGTCATTATATATAACAATTATTTACTTATTTTTATACCTTTTGTTTTTATTAGATTCTATTTTTGATTGCATGTTGATATGGAAAAAAAATCCTTATAAATCCACCTTAATTACTTTGGTAAGCTTCAAATAAGTAAAATAATTTTTGATCATCAAAGTGAAATTCTAATAACGTTTATTGATATGGAAACTAATTTATATTAGTTTACTACACCGAATTAAATAGAAACAAATATGCAAATTAGTTTACTTATTAATTTGACACCTATTAATAAATTAGTAAGCTTCAAATAAGTAAATAATTATAACCAACATAAAGTATATGTATTTTCACAAGTAAATATGTTTAGCTTAGCCAAATAAGTAATTTTTTTTGTTGTTTCTTTATTTTACACCTAAAATTCAAATATGTCTTCACTTTTGAAATAGATTCCCAATCCAAATTACAAAATCTTTATAGGTTTACGAATTCCTACTTTTATTTTAATAGAATGTTTTTAATTGGATTGATTTCAGTTTCAGATTAAATAAATTAGATCAAATCAAATTTTAATAATTATAACAATAACTCACATAAAAAACAGACATCAAATAGACCATATTAATTCATACCAAATCAAACCCGAAATTTTAATTCAATTAAAAATGTTCTTATTAATGAGTAAATTGTAAGATCTAACAATTAAGAAATATAGTTTTTTTGTATTGAGTTCATAACAATTATGTTTACTTGAGATGCTTATGTAGAAGACCAATTTAACTTTTTTTCGTATATTTTTTTCTTTGTTTCAAAAATAGAATATATTTCACATATATTTTTCATGATTCAGAAGATTCCACCTATTTAACCAGAATTCAATCAATTTCAGCAAAATAAGTTAATTCTATTTACTTTAGTATTATCAAACGAAGAAATTCCACTTATGGTCCTTCGAGTTTTGCACCAATTCCACAATTAGTCCTCGTCTTTCATTTTATCCATTTTTGGTACCTGACTATTGTTTTCTTGATCATATATAGTCCTTTTCCGATAGTAAAAATGCTCAGAAATGGACCACAAATGGTCAAGAAAACAATAGTAAGATACCAAAAATGGATAAAGTGAAAGACGAGGAATAAATATGGAAACGACAAAAAACTCGGAGGACCTAAAGTGGAATTAATTCTTATCAAACATACTCTATATTAGACTAAGTTTATTTTTCTTTTAAATCACATTATATGTGATCCGATAGAAATTAAATTTCAAATTAGCTAAATTACATAGGATTAAAAGTTTCTCACTTTGCACAAATAGAACAAAAAAGTAAACTGTGTTTTGATAGGACTAATTATGTGTGTGTTGGATAAATATACCTTCTTGCTATTGAAATTTTTAATTCATAAAAAATAATAAAAAATAAAAATTCTAAAAAATACAAAAATTAATAAAAAATATTTAAATAATTATAAAAAAATTAAAAAAATTAAAATAAAAAACGCAAAAAAAAAAAAAGAAAATTCACCGCCGCCTCTACTGCCCCCACACCACCACCTCCAGTAGGGGAGAGCAAACCCAACCCTACCCAATTGACCCGAGCGGATATATCCGATTTTTTTGTTGGGGTCGGAAAACCCGACCCGAAATAGCCAAACTCGATCCGATTTTTTCAACCCGAGACTTAAGCGGGTAGCGGGTAGGGTTACCAATTATGCTACCCGACCCGCCCGAAAAACCGAACTAGCGTAGTATATATACTACTTTAAATTATTATGCATGTTCAAATATATCAATTATTATATGTCAATTACCATATTATGCATGTTCAAATATTCCAATTACCGTATAAGTACAACTATAACTTTGAATGTTGTATTGTTATGACTTTGAATGATATTTTGACCAATTATCATTTTATTTATCATAATATCAATTATCCCAATCATCGTATATTATTATTTTACATGTTCAAATATGTCGATTACCGTATTTATACAACTATTACTTTGAATGATGTACTAGTATAACTTTGAATGATATTTTTACCAATTACCATTTTATTTATCACTATTTCAACAATAATAAATTAAAATCCGAATGGACCCGAAACCCGAATCAACCCGACCGCAACCCGAATTTCTTCAACCCGAAAAAAACCGATAATTTTTTTGATAGGGTAGGGTTTGAAATTATCAATCCGATATCCGAATGGGTTTATCATTTTTGAACCTGACCCGTGCTCTGCCCTAACCTCCAGTCACTAGCGGAAAAAAATGTTACATATATTACGAATGCCATATTTATGCATTCTCAAATAGTAATATGCCATTTTTTTTGGCATTTTCAGAAACAAATGGCAATTTTTAGAAAAATTAACATTTTTTACACCGGTCGGAGGTGGTGGTGCAGGGAGGCAGTACAAGCGGTGGGAAAGCCATCTAATTTAAAAAATTTAAAAAAATAAAAAAAATAAATTAAAAAAACGCTAAATAAAAAACACATCTGCCGCCCCAGCACCGCCATCTCCCTTAACGGGGGGGGGGGGGGGGGGGGGGGGGGAATTCACATGCATTAGGAATGCCATATTTATGGCAGATTCAATGAAAATTTTGGCATTCTCAAAGAGTAATGTGCCAGTTTTATGAATATTTTAGAGAAATTGGCATTTTTTTACACCGGTCGGAGGTGTTGGTGCAGGGAGGTAGTACAAGCGGTCATGAGAAAGGCATCCATAATTTTTTATGGAGTTTTACTATTTTTTATTATTTTTTTTAAATAAAAATTAGTTTTTTATTTTATAAATATTTTTTTAAAAAATGTATTTATTATGAATTAAACATTAAATTATGACTTTTGACTACCTTTTAATCATATTTAAAGGATGGGTAAGAATGGAATGAAAAATAGGTATGTTTCCAATAGGAGTGATATGGTCCTATTTTGGAATAAAAACAAAACAAGTTCTATTTTGGGTTTTTGTTATAGTTTTAGTCCTATTTAGAGTAATTTTTAATTTAACTTTAGTTAAATTTGAAATAACAAAATAAACTTGTAATTTTAATACATGTGCAAACCACGATTGATGAAATTTGACCCTTGTAATTGATTTTAGTTAAATTTTAAATAAATAAATAAACATGTAATTTTAATTGATTCGTTAAGAATTTAATTCGTACAATAATAAAATATGACGTGAAATGAAACATATACATTATGATTTACTAATAAGTACTGTTTGATCTTCTCACAACCACATAAAGTTGACTATGACTAAAAACAGGTAATCTCAATAATAAATCAACACACGATAAGCCTGTTTTTTTAATTTTATTTATAGTCACAACATAATAAGTCATGTTTGTGTATCATGACATTCATAATATATTGAATGGCAAGATAATATATGAATGTGTTAATGAATGCTTGAGAATTAACACAATTTGTCTCGCAAAGTGATTTCTGGTTTGGGACGGATCAAGATTGTTTCGAATTCTCCTTGTTAAAAGCTTCGATTCGATATATGGTACACTCAAAACGGATAACGGGTGAATGAGAAATTGATTCTCGAAGTTCACTCGTTGAAATGGAGAAAAGAAGGAAAATGACGGAGCAAAATCTTGGAACGTTACGGGAAGAAACAAACATGTTGAACGGGCTGCATGATGCTCGTTATGATGTTTATAGCAAGCTAGTCACGGCTAAGGAGCTATGGAATGCTTTGGACCACAAGTACAAGAGCGAGGATGGCGGTGCAAAGAAATTTGTTGTAGGTCGATTTCTTAACTTTAAAATGGTGAATGCGAAGACCGTCTTGAATCAAGTTGAGGAGATGCAAATGATCTTCAACGAAATTCGAGATGAAGGAATGACAATTAGTGAGTCTTTCAAAGTGGCGTCAATTATCCATTTATTGCCGTCGGCTTGGAAAGATTTCAAGAACTGCTATACCTTACGCATAAGCGAAATGAAATAAATTTGGAGCAGTTGAATCCTCCATTTAGGATTGAAGAGGATAATTGGAACAACGATGAGAAACACCCAATCGTTGATGGCGTCAAGGCAACTGTGATGGAGCATGTTAAAGGCTCCAAAATCAAGACTCATTATAGGTGTAAACAAATGGGCATCCCATCTACTTTACTGTGTGAACCTCCAAAACTAACCAATTAAAAGAGACTCAACACTTGGAGGACTCTTAGATTTTAAATTGCAACGGTGTGACCCATTACTCAAAACCCATGTTGCGGCATGTGAGATAAAGAAATTGATGAATCATTCATGGTGACATTTCTGAGCGACAATCCAATCCCCAAAATCATTTTACTTTTAGATTATAATAGATTTGCTCAAGGAATAGGCACACTCCTTTTGGGCTTGGAGGATGTCTCTGTAAGCGGACTTTGTTAGAGCTTTTTTTAATGGACTCATCAATTTTAAACAAGAGCAAACTTAAATAGATCAATCAAACCAATCAAATTAAATAAGATCAGAATAAACTAAATTTTGACAATTATAAACTATACATTAAACAGAAAACTATCAGAAAGAGTAGACTAGTTCAGATTGAATTAGACCAAACTTAAATAAATCAGATGAGATCAAATCTAAAAATTATAGTCCAATTAAAAACATCATAAGATCCCATTAAAAATTATAATGTTTGATTGTTAACTAGTTCTATAATAGTATTAATGATCTTATAATGTAATACTTCCACTGTCCCTTAAAATTTTGCCATCTTTCTTTTCTGGGACGTCCCAAAAAACTTTGTCACTTTCCTTTTAATCAATTATTTTGTGGTTTCTTTTATTTCTCTCTCCTCTGCACAAACCTCAACCACACAGTTTTTACTTTATTATTCTACGTGCCGGTCAACTTTGGCAAAGTTTTAAGGGACGGAAGTAGTAAGAAATTAAGAATTCAATTTAGAAAAGACATGCTTGCATGTTTTTTTAATTTGTAAATGTAGAAGACATGCTAAGGTACAGAAAATATACAAGAATGTTGTATGAAATAATCTATACTATTATAATTTATTTTTCCCCTAGCTGATGAATGTTTGGCAGATATACATATTCAAATAGAAAATAACGTGTTTGATGAGGCTTAAAATGAAAGAAGTGACATAAAATCCATGAACTTGTAATTTTTTATTTCATTTAATCCTTTGATTTATAAAAAGAGATTTTTCTTGAATATTACTGAAATATAATCATTGACAAAAAAGTACTCCCTTTATTCCGTCAGAAGGTGTCCGCGCATATAAAGTGAATGTAATTAGAGAGAGATAAATTAATTAGGGGGACTGTAAGATTTTACATGTGATGAATAGGAAAAAGAAACTTGATTAAAGGTGTAATTAGGGAAAGTAGATTATTTTCTAAAATTGAATGAAAACCTTTCAATGATACACCCAAATAAGGAAAGTCAGAACTTTTCAACGGGACGAAGGGAGCACTATAGTTTCTTTGCATAGTAACTATAAAGCAGAATTGAATACTATATTGTCACGACAGTTACTACGGTAGTCAATCATATTTTTATCCTTTACTGGTTTGTCATTATTTTATATAAAAAACCATTTGAGTTATATTTATTGATAAATTTAGGAAACAATTTGAGAACGGCTATAAGTGTCATCTTCATGAGGTTAGCAACTTCATAATAATTTCAAATTTGTTTCATATTTTACTACAGTATTATATATTGTCAACTGTTTATGCATGTGCAATTAAAAATGTAATGTTTTGACAATTTCTCATTATCTCATTCATAAGAACAATAAATAGGAAGTTTTGACTACTAGATAGGTCAAGTTGTTAACATGTCTAATGTAATTATTGCAAAATAACAAATTTGACATATAAATGTAGAGATTCGAAGGTAATTTAATGTGAAAAATATATTTGGAGGGAATTTTGATTAGAATTAGATAGAAATTTGCAAATACGTGCCAAATCTCGTGTCATTAACGACTCACGAGCTATTTGATCCCATGATGAAATTCTGAATCAATCCACCACAAATTCTGTGTCAAATCCGTATTCTTTTTTGTACTAAGAATCATGGTTAAAAAACAAAGAAAATTGAATCAGCAATGCCTTGTAACAGAATTTGGACATATGAGCAGTTTATGGTAAATACTCTCTTTATCTAATAGTCTAATACTCCTTATTTCAATTGACCTCTCTATCAATATTATATAAAAATGAATTACTTGAATTAATTCTTCGGGAATAGATTAAACTTGTTGAAATTTATCATTTATTACTACAACAAAGAAATTATTATTAGAATGATGCTCATTCAACTTTAAATTACATTATATATTTAAAACTCTGGCAAACCATATGCCTAGATGAATAGATATATAGAGATTATGATAGTGTGTTTTGGGCATGTCATCTCTTTCCATTGTGTTTCCATACTAACAACAATAAAGCATGCCAAACAAGGTAAAATAATGGTCTTACAATGACACTCCATATAATAATTAACTAAGTTTCACAACCCAACCCAAAAATGAAAATGGGCTGGGTTGGGTTAAGTTCATGTACGCCTAATTAACGACGACGTAAAACATAAGCCCAATTGCCAAAAGACTGAAAAGACCACTTAAATTGATCGGAGCAGATCGTGATGTCGGCCCATGGGCTGCCTCCACTGAACCCCTTTTGACCCATTTTTCCTCACCATCCAACACGTTGAAAGGAAATCGAGATCCCAATCTGTTCTCATATGGGCTTTGAGATGATTTTGGGCTATCTCCGCTGCCGAAGGGGCTCTCTGCGTATGTGGGCCAATACTCTCCGTCCATTGAGTATGGGCTCGTTGCTAAAGCAGGCGTGGGCGCATTCTCTCCGCCCATTGAAGGTGAATGGGCCAGCTTGCTGTCCCTAGGCTGGACGTTAACCGGCAGCTTTAGCCCATTTCTGCAGTTTTCGATGTTCCCGCTTGTGAAGTATCTGATTCCTTCTTCATCGAGAGAGATCTTATTCAGACCGTCCGTATACATTCTGATCGGATTTGTGAGATCGCACGACTCATATTCTTCCAAGCTTCCCACCTCCACTATGTTGTCTTGCGCTGCTGAGTATGTGAACCCTGCCAAGTCAAAATTATTAATAAAGAACGGAGGGAGTCGAGGAAAACATAAAAGCCCTACTCGGGAATGTTGCAACTCCAAATCTATTTTACTCCTATTTTGAAAACTTTTCCTAAAAGACATTCTGTACTCACTCCGTCTCATTCAATTTTCCCAATTTTCTGTATTTGTTTGTCCCAAAAATTTGTGGTTCTTCTTATTTTTCTCTCCTCTGCACAAATCTCGATTGCAGAGTTTTTAATATCCCTATTCCACAGTCAAATCAAAGTGTTCAATGTCGAGTGAGACAGAGGGATTATTATTTATAACTACAAATATAGAAATCTAAAAAATAATATAATGTGACCTATTGAATATAATGACTATAACAATATATATAACAATATATATAACCAGAGTAACTTATGTTGAATTTTTATATTAAATGATCATGATACCACACTTATAATACCTTTAGTTATATTTTATGAATAAGTCTTATTTCATTAATATTTTTTTAATTATCTTATTTTAACCTTCCTAAAGTGGTTAATTGTATTAGACTTTATATCTCATAGTTCACCTTAGCATTTGATTTGCAATCCAATCTCGCATTTTGTGAAGTGTAGAAGTAAAAAAAGAATCATTAGATGTACATTCGAATCCTATACAAACATGAGGTATAAATACCCAATTTTCTTTTTATCTTTGACATCAAATGCCTAATTTTCTTAGAAAACAATTTTCATAATATTAAGAGAAACTTGCAATTTACTCACTTCTTTCACATTGATGCCTTTTCCATCATAATTTACTACTCCGATCCTTTACGGCGACTAAACCTTTTCTGAGCAAATGTGTTGCTAAAAGGTGTAGTTTTCATAAAAAACTCTTAATATATATAAATAAACTAATTAATCACATGGAATAACTCTGTTAGTGAGTAAAATTACAGAATAGTGGACATATTAAAAAATTATGGGACATAAATAATAAACTCCTGATGGCTGATCACTTGCTAGTTAATATATGCAAAAATGTGAAATTTGATGGTTTTTGGACTCACACATATTAGTAATTAAAAACTACCTCATAAATGGAATATATATAAGAGCCATATTAAACCGGGAAGGGAAATTTGCAATTTTCATCTCGTAACTTTCGGTCATTTTCATTATTAGTCTCATAACTTTAGTCACTTGCAAATTTGGTCATTTAACTAATTTAATGGCGATTTAAGGACATTTCCCCTGAAAAGTGAACTTTACTTTCCGGTGATAGTATACCAGAAAAGATGTTGCTGGCGTTGATTTTTTCTGCCGGAGAGTTTACTTTCCGGTGGAAAAGTTCTTAAATTGCAAACAATTATTAATTACAGGACCAAATTTGCAAGTGACTAAAGTTACAGGACAAATAACGATAACGGTCAAAAGTTACAGAACTAAAATTGAAAATCTTCCAACCGGGAATAACACTTTCCAACCTCACTATCTGAAATGTAATTCCAATGAAAGAAAAGTGAGAATAGTTCAACAATGTTAGCTGGAGTTTAAACAAATACACATAGAGAGACCTCCTCAAGCCACTCCCTATCTCCATCACTGGTATACTAAAATAATGTATACTAGTGATCATATCACCATAAAAGTATCATTTTTGTTTTTTCACATGCATTGATTGCTAAACGCCTATAATATATGTATGATATATACTTAAGAGTCTAAGACACTTCAATAAGATAATTTATTCTATGATCTCTAAAACTAATAATATTAACTAATAAGTACTACACTTAATTATTAGTAGAAGACGACTTATTATAATACTAAAACTGAAATTTTCAAAACAAATTAATGAAGTTGGTTCTTGAACGGCTAACAAATTAGGGAAATCAGTCTGCAAGTTTGAGAATTTCCAAGTGTGTGGGGTTTGTTGATTAATTAAGAGTGTGCTTACAAATAACATCACCAACTCTGAAGATTCTGGGAGAAGAAGACAAGTAATTATAGTGAACAAAGTTTGAGGTCTCCCATCCTCTATCACCTCCCACCACATAGTGCTCTTGAGCTTCAACTCCTATAGCCACCAGTACCAAAACAAACATATAAGCCACTTCCATAACTCCAATCCTATTATAATTATTACATCCCATTTCCATTCTTCCTTTCCTTGCTAACATAAATTTGTGTTTTATCTCCAAACCCTTCAGATCATATATATTAAACAATCAATTACCTAATGGCTAGCAACTCTTATTATTATATTTTCACCAGGGTACTATACATTTTCAATTCAATGATTTGGTCATCTACCAAATCCAACCTTAACCACCCTGCGTGCCTTAGTTACGTACTTTTATATATATATTCAATCTATGTGTTGGTGAGTTACAATTAGCTAGTTAGGTGATGTAAAAGTTAAAAACACATCGGAATTTTCACAAAAGATCCAATAAAATATACTCCCTCCGTCCCGGTCATTTCTTCCGGTTTTGACCGTTATCGCAAATTTAGGTAGTGAGAATAAAATGAAAATGTATGGTTGTAGTTGTGTAAGAAAAAGGTGAATGAATGTGAACAACATATTTTTTCCAAAAGTGAAAGTTGGAATAATTAATTGGGACGGGCTAAAAAGGAAAGTTGGAAGAAATGACCGGGACGTAGGGAGTACAAAATACTCGGTAATAATTTCGGGAAATAATGGTTTATCCTATAGGGAACCCTGGACATGTATTTATAATAAAACAAAGTTTTAGAGTTTACACATAAGTCCCCCTGCACAGGCTTAATCGTGTGAAGATGAAAACAGCGCAACAAATCGTATATATATTTAGCCTGAGAAAGAAATAACCCCTGATATGTTAGACGCGCTTGAAGACCCAAGAAATAATGTATATTTCTAAATCCTTCATAGCAAATTGTAGGGATAACGTACCAATAATGGACCTAACAAACAGTGGCGGAGCCAGAAAGCGATGGTTAAGGGGGGCAAGCTTTGAGAATTTTACATTGTAGGGATCAAAGTTTAAAATATCAACATATTTTCTCTATATTCAAAATATTTATACATGATATATACTTAAGAATTTTGTTTTGCAGGGGCCAATCGTGCAAGGCCCCTCGAGGCCCTCCCTGTCTCCACCCCTGCTAACTCACGATGGCCCTAGACGACTTGACTGCCTCCACGACTTCGGCATTCTGACCCACCTCTACGCTGCGCCGCCGCCGCCAGGTGACCATCAGTCACCAGATGCCCGGACGACCCAGTTCGGCCGACAAGAGCAATAGTCCGAGACACAAAGGTTTCGATGTTTACACTTTACATAATTCTTTTTTTGGATAAATTATAAAAAATTCTTTGAATGTTATTACATAGTATTAAATTTATGAATATTTTTTCAATATTTTAATATTTAAGATGAAAAGATATTTCGATAGTGTACGTAGAATTAAGGAAATTCGAAGTACTGAGAGTAGTTTGGATGTTAATTCAAATGATTCGTCAATATTAAATGAAGGATTGGATCAAATAATTGTTGAATGTGAAAATAATTTGACTCATAACCTACATGACTAAGATGTTTGAATCTTTGGAAGCTAATCTTAGATTGAGAAAAAATTTTGCTGATTTTCATTTTAATGTTCAAGACAAGGTGCGTCATAGTTACCCTAATGTTTTGTGCATTATGATTATCTAAATATATTAATATATTTTGATGATGTACGTTAACTATGTAATCTTATGTCTCCTCAATATTTTATGTCTCCTCACTATCACAATGGATAGAAATAAGTGCAATCGGCTTCCCCCACAACGGAATCTCAAAAACTAAATTTCTTAAACACTCCGTCTCTTTACCGGCGGTAGCCAACGCAACAAACTCAGATTCCATCGTTGAACTTGTGATATAAGTTTGCTTTTGGGATGCCCAAGAAATGGCACCTCCCCCAAGCAAGAATACCCAGCCACTTGTAGAAGAATGATACTCTACATTGGATAACCAACTTGCATCCGAATATCCCTCTAAAACCAAAGGATACTCAAAGTAACACAAACCATAATCCATGGTTCCCTTTAAATACTTGAACAGAGCTGGTCTACTGAAAGTTATACCTCGAGTTCTACCTCGAGTTCCACTAACGTAGACATTTTGGAATTTAACTAGTTCTTATATACAAGTGTGCACTCCACACCTACCAACTTGTATTAGATCATAGTTCTAATTTCCAGTGGCACTCATGTCATTTCAAATTACACAAAACGGCCGGTGACACTAAAATCACCAATAATCCTCCTCCATTTTAGTGTAACCCATGAAATGACATAACAAAGTTTATAAATCAAAATTGTACATAAATGGAAATGTCAATACGATTGAATTTCCATCTTAGTATTTTACACATTCAAAATATTCGAGAATCGGGGTGTCCTAAAGACTGAACCCTTCAACCCATTTGAATACCTCAAGATAAAATACATACAAGTTTCCATACTCAACTAGAATACAAACTTGACACAATTATAAAGCCGTATGTCCTAATCCCATTCATGATCGTATAAAAGTCAAGTCCCAAGTTTTTTGAAGTGCGGCTACACTTCACGATCATATAGGTAATTCCTTTACTCGTGTACCTGCTTACACTTTAACAAAGGAATTATTAAGAAATAAATTCAACCTCCCTACTACAGGTCCGAACACACACCTTGGGATGATTTTCATTGTGTGTTCCAATCCATTAAGTGTGAGCTTTCCGCATTGAATTCAACTTCTAACGTTGTATTAGAGGGGAGTTGGGTGTCTCACCATTAAGGATTAAATGGACTTTAAACTCATCCCTATAATAGACTTATGCACTAAGTCCCGGGCCAAACTTTTGGTCAAGTGGTCCGCCAAGTTATGTTGCGATCTTACAAATTTTACCGAAATTACACCATTCATGATTAGTTCTCTAATCATACTATGTCTAACAACCTTTTGGTTTCATCAACCTAATTTTGGTCAGTTCCAAAAATCAGCATGTCATCAACATAGAGACATATGATCACACTCGACCCTAAGGCATCAAATCGGCTATAGACACACTTGTCCGATTGGTTTAAACTAAAACCATTGGACAAAATAACTTCATCAAACTTTTGATGCCATTTTTTGGGTGCTTGTTTCAGCCCATACAATGATTTGACAAGTTTACAAACCTTATGCTCATTTCCCGGCATAACAAAACCTTCCGGTTGTTTCATGTAAACTTTGTCATCAAGATCACCATTTAAAAATGCCGTCTTGACATCCATCTGATGTATAATCAGATTGTGTATAGCCGCCAAAGCAATTAACAACCTAATGGTTGTAATTCGAGCAACCGGCGCATACGTATCAAAATAGTCAATTCCGGGTTTTTGTCTAAAACCTTGAATGACCAACCGAGTCTTGAACCTGTCAACAGTTCCATCCACTTTCATCTTCTTTTTGAAGATCCATTTGCAACCTAAGGGTTTAGAACCTGGTGGCAAATCCGACAACACCCAAGTGTTGTTCTCCATAATTGATGACATTTCATCATCAATTGCCTCCTTCCAAAAGGCAACATCTCGGGATTCCATTGCCTCTTTAAAGGTCTTTGGATCATCCTCAACTTAGTAACAATATGAATATTGTACCCCCGTTTCATCCCTTGAACCTTCCACTAAATACAAGTCAAAATCGTGTCCAAAGTCTTTCACGATGCGGCCTCGTTTGCTCTTCCTTATTTGTGGTGCTTCGAGATTCAAAGCACCATCCAATCCGAAAATTTACAATCAATTCCCCTTTCCCCCAAAGTTTTCCTTTTGGACTCGGCCAATTTACAACCGCCCTACAACCCCAAACCCGAAAATATTTCAAATTCGGTGCTTTCTTGTACTAAAGCTCATATGGGGTTGTCTTGTTCCTTTTATTTGGAACCCTATTTAGAACATAGCAGGCCGTGAGCATGACCTCTCCCCAAAACCCTTCACTCAAACTCGAGTAGGAAAGCATGGAATTAACCATTTTCTTTAACACTCGATTTTTCCGTTCGGCCACACCATTTTGTTGTGGTGTATACGGAGCCGTGGTCTCATGAATGATTCCAACAGATTGAAAATAATGGGGATCCATATATTTCCCTCCCCGATCAGTCCTAAGACATTTAATTGGATTACCCAATTGCAATTCAACCTTGGTTTTATACACTTTAAATTTCTCTGAAGCTTCGTCCTTACTGTGCAACAAATACACATAACAAAACCGAGTTGAATCATCAATAAAAGTAGCAACATACTTTTTATTGCCAAGGGAAGGAGTTGAATGAAAACACATAGATCACTATGTACAAGATCCAAAATAGCCGAATTCCTTTCAACATTAGGAAACGGTTGTTTTGTGATCTTAGTAAGCACGCAAGTCCTACACTTATCATCATTAATATCAAAAGCTGGAATTAAACCATCTTTAGACATTTCATGCATTTTTCTAAAATTAACGTGAACTAATCTAGCATGCCAAATCATACAATCATTCATGGAAGATGCCACAAAAACATAATTATCACTAGAAATTAATTTATTCACAACATTCAAACGAATACATGTGATTTGATAAATATCCAAAACCAACAAACACACCACCCTTGGACAGAATATATTTATCGGATTCAATCACTTGTTTGAACCCTAAATTATTCAACATACTTCCCGAAACAAGATTCTTTCGAACCTTCGGTACATACAGAACATCAAACAACGTAATTGTTTTTCCAGAAGTAAATTCTAAAACAACTACACCCTATCCCAAGATAGGCACCATTGACTCGTCTCCCATGCGTAAGAAGGAACCGACCTCCACTGGTTCTAGGTCTTTACACCATCCTTTATCCTTACACACATGGCTCGTAGCCCCCGAGTCAATCCACCATGCACAGTCATCATCCTGTACATAAAAAGATTCTAGAATGAGTGATACATAATTCTGGATAGAATTATCAAAGCTAGTCAGGAACTGACCTCCTTTCCATGGAACCAGGTCCTTAGACCATTCCTGTCCACTGCCACTCGTTCCAGCGCCATTCTTGTTCAGTTTCACACGGCAATCACGCTTGACATGTCCAACCTTTTGACACCTCCAACAAAACAAACCTTTCGGTTTCTTGTTGGGTTTGTCATGGTCTTCATACTTGCGCTTTTTGCCTTTCCCCTTATCTTTCGGGTTAGATTTATTATCCTCAACCAAGTGAACATGAACCAGTCTAGATTCAACTTCACCCATAATTTGGTCATTCTCTTGCACGCGAAGATTCTCCTCAATGCGCAAGTGACTCCCAAGTTGAACCAATGACAGTTCCTCATCTTGATGCTTTAAAGAACGTTTAAAATCCTTCCAAGATGGTGGAAGTTTGTCAATTATACTCGACACGGCATAGGACTCATCAACACCTATCTTGTGGAGTTTAAATTGACCAAGAACACGAAGGAGTTCATTGTATTGTTCCATAACCGAACTTGAGTCAACCATTTTATAATTATTAAAATCATTCACCAAGAACTTCTTACTAGAAGCATCCTCGGTGATGTATTTTGACTCAAGAGAATTCCACAATTCTTTCGCACTCTCAACGTTTTGGTAAATATTAAATAACGCATCGGACATACCGTTAAGAATGTGGCCTCTACATATGTAGTCATCGTTCTCCCACTTGTTACGCCTCTTAGTTTGTTCCAAGGTTTCGTCCTCCATCACTTCCGGCATCGGAGTGATCAACACGTACACAACCTTCAAAGTGGTGAGGAGGAAGTGCATCTTCTTTTGCCATCTACGGAAATCGTTCCCTTGAAACTTGTCCGATTTGTTGAACTTGGATGCCATGTCTTCCATGGCACTCATGATTATCACAAAGAAATTATCAATTCGATTGTTGGGGTATATCACGTAGGGGGTGATAATCGAGTACTTGGATTGCTTAGAGCAACTCCAATGCAAGGGTCTGGGTCTCTTACACACCCTTACGCATGGATCCCATTTTTTATCTCACAATTTTTATGTGTAGGTCCCACGTATTCCTAATTTATTTTCATTTTTCATTTTTTTATATCACTTTTAACCCACTTTTCATCAACCTTTTCTCCTCGAATCCCGTGTAAGGTCCATATATGGACCTTGTATAGACCTTGGTCCATTTTTACCTCAATCTCTCTCCTCTTTTTCATTTTTCCCTACACACCACTTCATCCAAATATTTATTCTATCTATATCTCTCTCCTATGCCACATCAGCTGCAATGCACCCTTCCATTGGAGATGCTCTTAAGGATCGTGTAATTTCACTTTCCGAATTGATATTTCTCCCCTATGCATGGGTTACAAGAAATTCAATCTAGGATAATCCTTAAGGACACTCTAGAACTTAGGCACAAGAACTAGAGCCAATTTAGTCGAGTATATGGATTGTTATCTTTAATTTGAGTGCCAAAGTGATGAAGATATGTTGGATATGTTTCCTCATACTCCTATGTACTAAATATGGTGATATATATCCATATTCACCATCCTAGGCAGTTGCTACACGTTTAAGAATAACCGCAGCAGTTTTTTGGGAAGCTGCTAGAAACTGCCTAACCGTTCTAGAACTAGGCCTAGAACCACAGAGCCGGTCTACTGAAAGTTATACCTCGAGTTCTACCTCTTGTTCCACTAACGTAGACACTTTGGAATTCAACTAGTTCTTATATACAAGTGTGCACTCCACACCTAGTAACTTGTATTAGATCATTGTTCTAATTCCCATTGGCACTCATGTCATTTCCAATTACACTAAAATCACCAACAAACCTCGCCCATTTTAGTGTAACTTATGAAATGACAACAAAGTTTGCAAACCAAAACTTGCACATAAATGGAAATGTCGATACGATTGAATTTCCATCTTAGTATTTTACACATTCAAAATATTCGAGAATCGGGGTGTCCTACGGATTGAACCCTTCAACCCATTTGAATACCTCAAGATAAAATACATACAAGTTTCTATACTCAACCAGAATACAAACTTGACACAATTATAAAGCCGTGTGTCCTAATCCCATTCATGACCGTATAAAAGCCAAGTCCCGAGCTTTTTGAAGTGCGGCTTCACTTCACGATCATATAGGTAATTCCTTTACTCGTGTAACTGCTTACACTTTATCAAAGGAATTATTAGGAAATAAATTTATCCTCCCTACTACAGGTCCGAACACACACCTTGGGATGATTTTCATGGTGTGTTTCAATCCTTTAAGTGTGAGCTTTCCGCATTGAATTCAGCCTCTAACATTGTATTATAGGGGAATTGGGTGTCTCACCATTAAGGATTAAATGGACTTTAAACCCATCCCTATAACAGACTTGTGCACTAAGTCTCGGGCCAAACTTTTGGTCAAGTGGTCCGCCAAGTTATGTTGCGATCTTACAAATTTCACCGAAATTACACCATTCATGATTAGTTCTCTAATCATACTATGTCTAACACCTAAGTGTCTAGACTTGCCATTATAAACATGACTATATGCCTTAGCTAAAGTGGCAGCACTATCACAATGGATAGAAATAGGTGCAATCGGCTTCCCCCACAATGGAATCTCAAAAATTAAATTTCTTAACCACTCTGCCTCTTTACTAGCGGTAGTGATAAGTCCATATTACAACACACATTTGATTCATGTTGGGATCTTTTTTTTATGTTTTCCCTAACTTTTAGGTGTCACAAATCGCAATTTTAGCTCAAGTTATGTGTACGAGGCGTCGGTTCGAGTTTTGTGTTATTTGGAGTCAAAATCAGGAATTTAGAGTCCGGCACCGGCGCTTGAAGAGAAATCGGGACAACTTGAGAAGCATTCGTGAGTGAATTTTTAGCTTTGGAGGTCACCGGGAGGTTCACCAATGAAGATTTGATGACAAAAGAGCTCTAGGATTGGCTACGGGATCAAAAGAAGACAAATAGAGCTTGAAAACGACGTTCAGAATGTCCTTATGTCAATCGTTCAAACATATCTCTTTGTAGAAGCATCCAAAGGACACGATTCAAGTTGCATATGAAATCCAACTTAATGGTCTATAAATCATATGAAGACACCATTATAAGAATCTGAGAGGAAGAAGGTAAAAACAGACGATGAAGTCAGATGATCCCTGTTGCAATTTCAGAATGAGACCTTCCATTATTTTATTCATATCTCTTTATTGGATGATTCAAATCCAATTCGGCAAGTTGTGGTGGATAGAGGACTTCATTATCTACAACTTTCATGAAGGAAGTTTTGTCAAATTCGAACTAGAGAATCCGGAAAACTCACTTGAAGTCACGCACGCGTGTGTGTGGGGGACGCACGCGTACGTCCAACGTTTTTTACGCGCAACTCTGTCGGACGCACGGACGCCACGCACGCGTGCGTGGGCGCCGTGCGTGCCCCCTGGAGTCCTAATTTCACCCGAATTGCTCCGTTTTTACTATTTAAACAGCTTGTAAATCCTTGTTTTGAGGGGGGAGCTTAGAGAGAGGCCTAGGGACGAAATTTCTTCTACTTTTCCATCTTGTTCTTCAATTCCCTTGGATTATTTGTAAGTTCCATCTTTTTAATTAATGACAATTAATTCTATTCTTCCCAATTCTATTGATTCTTCAATTATGAGTTGTGAGTAGTTTTAATTAGGGATTTGAGATTGATGAAGGGGTTAATCATGATGTATGGCTAATTTCTTGATGGATTAATTGCATGAATGCCGTTTAATTTGTGTTTGAATAATTTAATTGCTATCTTTTGTAACCTGGAACCGCGGCTAGATTTACAATTGCTTGTAGAATAAATTAAGAGAGATCTAATTTATTCTGAGATACATTCACACACACTTAATCGCTCGCTAAGAGATTAGTAGCGATTAAGGGGCCGTAAGCTCGCTCGTTTTGGCAATTATTTAGGATCCTGTCGCATGAGAGATCAGCCTGGTCCCCTAAATTATTGTACTCTGCGCCGCGAGAGCGGTAAGAACTTAGTATTGATTAGCTAGGCTCAATTAAATTAATTTCATATAATTAAGCCTGATCTGCCAAAAATCTGATTACCCCGGAATCCATCTCTGTTCCCTACTGTCATTAATTAGAAAGAACCCATTAGTTTAATTTCTTTTATTTTAATCGTTCATTCGCATTAGTTAATTTTCCCAATCAATCAAATCTCGCACGACGCATTTATTTTATTTATTTTTAATCGCTGAATTTATTTAATTCTTAATTCCCTTTTGTCCATCCCTATGGAGACGATACTCGTACTTACACCACTATTCTACAATCTATTTTAAGTGCGAGAAAACTAACATCAGGTAGCCAACGCAACAAACTCACATTCTATCGTTGAACTTGTGATACAAGTTTGCTTCTTGGATGCCCAAGAAATGGGACCTCCCCCAAGCAAGAATACCCAAGCCACTTGTAGAAGAATGATCCTCTACATTGGAAATCCAACTTGCATCCAAATATCCCTCTAAAACCGAAGGATACTCAAAGTAACACAAACTATAATTCATGTTTCCCTTTAAATACTTCAATCCATGGTCTACTGAAAGTTATACCTCGGGTTCTACTTCGAGTTCCACTAATGTAGACATTTCGAAATTAAACTAGTTCTTATATACAAGTGTGCAGTCCACACCTACTAACTTGTATTAGATCATAGTTCTAATTCCCATTGGCACTCATGTCATTTCCAATTACACAAAACGGCCGATGACACTAAAATCACCAACAATCCTCCCCCATTTTATTGTAACCCATGAAATGACATAACAAAGTTTACAAACCAAAACTTGCACATAAATGGAAATGTCGATACGATTGAATTTCCATCTTAGTATTTTACACATTCAAAATATTCGAGAATCGGGGTGTCCTACGGATTGAACCCTTCAACCCATTTGAATACCTCAAGATAAAATACATACAAGTTTCCATACTCAACTAGAATACAAACTTGACACAATTATAAAGTCGTGTGTCCTAATCCCATTAATGATCGTATAAAAGCCAAGTCCTATGCTTTTTGAAGTGCGGCTACACTTCACGATCATATAGGTAATTCCTTTACTCGTGTACCTGGTTACACTTTATCAAAGGAATTATTAAGAAATAAATTCAGCCTCCCTACTACAGGTCCGAACACACACCTTGGGATGATTTTCATTGTATGTTCCCATCCATTTTGTGTGAGCTTTCCGCATAGAATTCAGCCTCTAACGTTGTATTAGAGGGGAATTGGGTGTCTCACCATTAAGGATTAAATGGACTTTAAACTCATCCCTATAACAGACTTGTGCACTAAGTCCTGGGCCAAACATTTGGTCAAGTGGTCCGCCAAGTTATGTTGCGATCTTACAAATTTTACCGAAATTACACCATTCATGATTAGTTCTCTAATCATACTATGTCTAACATCCTTTTGGTTTCATCAACCTGATTTTGGTGAGTTCCAAAAATCAACATGTCATCAACATAGAGACATATGATCACACCTGCCCCTAAGGCATCAAATCAGCTATAGACACACTTTTCCGATTGGTTTAAACTAAAACCATTGGACAAAATAACTTCATCAAACTTTTGATGCCATTGCTTGGGTGCTTATTTCAGCTCATACAATGATTTAACAAGTTTACAAACCTTATGCTCATTTCCCGGCATAACAAAACCTTCCGGTTGTTTCATGTAAACTTCCTCATCAAGATCACCATTTAAAAATGCCATCTTGACATCCATCTTATGTATAATCAGATTGTGTATAGCCGCCAAAGAAATTAACAACCTAATGGTTGTAATTCGAGCAACCGGCGCATACGTATCAAAATAGTCAATTCCGGGTTTTTCTCTAAAACCTTGAATGACCAACCGTGCCTTGAACCTGTCAACAGTTCCATCCACTTTCATCTTCTTTTTGAAGATCCATTTGCAACCTAAGGGTTTAGAACCCGGTGGCAAATCCGACAACACCCAAGTGTTGTTCTCCATAGTTGATGACATTTCATCATCAATTGCCTCCTTCGAAAAGGCAACATCTTGGGATTCCATTGCCTCTTTAAAGGTCTTTGGATCATCCTCAACTGGGTAACAATTTGAATATCGTACCCCCGTTTCATCCCTTGAACCTTCCACTAAATACAAGTGAAAATCAGGACCAAAGTCTTTCACGATGTGGTCTCGTTTGCTTTTCCTTATTTGTGGTGCTTCAAGATTCAAAGCACCATCCAAACATTCTGGAACTTGCACCTCACTAGTTCTTGGAACTAGTTCCTTTGGTCTTTGAATTGATGAAAATCTCATCTCATCAAAGATCACATCCCGAGACTCAATCATGGTGTTAACCGCTACCGCATCATTAGGTTCTATTACATAAAACCTATAAGCCTTGGAATGTTCAGCATACCCTATGAATATGCAATCAATTCCCCTTTCCCACAAAGTTTTCCTTTTGGGCTCGGGCAATTTTATAACCGCCCTACAACCCCAAACCTGAAAATATTTCAAATTCGACGCTTTCTTGTACCAAAGCTCATATGGGGTTGTCTTGTTCATTTTATTTGGAACCTATTTAGAACATAGCAGGCTGTGAGCATGGCCTCTCCCCAAAATCCTTCACTCAAACCCGAGTACGAAAGCATGGAATTAACCATTTCCTTTAACACTCGATTTTTACATTCGACCACACCATTTTGTTGTGGTTTATACAGAGCCGTGGTCTCATGAATGATTCCAACAGATTGAAAATAATGGGGATCCATATATTCTCCTCCCCGATCAGTCCTAAGACATTTAATTGGATTACCCAATTCCAATTCAACCTCGGTTTTATACACTTTAAATTTCTCTAAAGCTTCGTCCTTAGTGTGCAATAAATACACATAACAAAACCGAGTTGAATCATCAATAAAAGTAGCAACATACTTTTTATTGCCAAGGGAAGGAGTTGAGTGAAAATCACATAGATCACTATGTACAAGATCCAAAATAGCCGAATTCCTTTCAACATTAGGAAACGGTTATTTTGTGATCTTAGTAAGCATGCAAGTCCTACACTTATCATCATTAATATCAAAAGCCGGAATTAAACCATCTTTAGACATTTCATGCATTTTTCTAAAATTAACGTGAGCTAATCTAGCATGCCAAATCATACAATCATTCATGGAAGATGCCTCAAAAACAGAATTATCACTAGAAATTAAATTATTCACAACATTCAAACGAAACATGCGATTTGATAAATATCCAAAACCCACAAACACACCACCCTTGGATAAAATATATTTATCGGATTCAATCACTTGTTTGAACCCTAAATTATTAAACATACTTCCCGAAACAAGATTCTTTCGAACCTTCGGTACATACAAAACATCAAACAACGTAATTGTTTTTCCAGAAGTAAATTCTAAAACAACTACACCCTTTCCCAAGATAGGCAACATTGACTCGTCTCCCATGCGTAAGAAGGAACCGACCTCCACTTGTTCTAGGTCTTCAAACCATCCTTTATCCTTACACAGATGGCTCGTAGCCCCCGAGTCAATCCACCATGCACAGTCATCATCTTGTACATAAAAAGATTCTGGAATGAGTGATACATAATTCTGGACAGAATTATCAAAGTTAGTAAGGAACTGACCTCTTTTCTGTGGAACAAGGTCCTTAGACCGTTCCTGTCCACTGCCACTCGTTTCAGCGCCATTCTTATTCAGTTTTACACAGCAATCACGCTTGACATGTCCAACCTTTTCACACCTCCAACAAACCAAACCTTTCGGTTTCTTGTTGGGTTTGTCATGGTCTTCATACTTGCGCTTTTTGCCTTTCCCCTTATCTTTCGGGTTGGATTTATTATCCTCAACCAAGTGAACATGAACCAGTCTAGATTCAACTTCACCCATAATTTGGTCATTCTCTTGCACGCGAAGATTCTCCTCAATGCGCAAGTGACTCCCAAGTTGAACCAATGATAGTTCCTCATCTTGATGTTTTAAAGAACGTTTAAAATCCTTCCAAGAGGGTAGAAGTTTGTCAATTATACTCGACACGACATAGGACTCATCAACACCTATCTTGTGGAGTTTTAATTGACCAAGAACACAAAGGAGTTCATTGTATTGTTCCATAATCGGACTTGAGTCAACCATTTTATAATTATTAAAATCACTCACCAAGAACTTCTTACTAGAAACATCCTCGGCGATGTATTTTGACTAAAGAGAATTCCACAATTCCTTCGCACTCTCAACGTTTTGGTAAATATTAAATAACACATCGGACATACCGTTAAGAATGTGGCCTCTACATATGTAGTCATCGTTCTCCCACTTGTTACGCCTCCTAGTTTGTTCCAAGGTTTCATCCTCCATCACTTCCGGCATCAGAGTGCTCAACACGTACACAACCTTCAAAGTGGTGAGGAGGAAGTGCATCTTCTTTTTCCATCTACGGAAATCGTTCCCTTGAAACTTGTCCAATTTGTTGAACTTAGATGTCATCTCTTCCACGGTACTCATGATTATCACAAAGAAATTATCAATTCGATTGTTGGGGTATATCACGTAGGGGGTGATAATCGAGTACTTGGATTGCTTAAGGATCGTGTAAGTTCACTTTCCGAATTGATATTTCTCCCCTATGCATGGGTTACAAGAAATTCAATCTAGGATAATTCTTAAGGACACTCTAGAACTTAGGCACAAGAACTAGAGCCAATTTAGTCGAGTATATGGATTGTTATCTTTAATTTGAGTGCTAAAGTGATGAAGATATGTTGGATATATTTCCTCTTACTCCTCTGTACGAAATATGGTCATATATATCCATATTCACCGTCCTAGGCAGTTGCAGCACATTTAAGAATAACCGCAACAGTTTTTTGGGAAACTGCTGGAAATTGCCTAACCGTTCTAGAACTCGGTCTAGAACCATAGAGCTGGTCTACTGAAAGTTATACCTCGAGTTCAACCTCGAGTTCCACTAACGTAGACATTTTGGAATTAAACTAGTTCTTATATACAAGTGTGCACTCCACAGCTACTAACTTGTATTAGATCATAGTTCTAATTCCCATTGGCACTCATGTCATTTCCAATTACACAAAACGGCTGGTGACACTTAAATCACCAACAACTTTTACCAATCACAGATCAAAACGACAAAACCGGTAATATATTGAATCATACATTCATGTAGCACGATTTTATTTCTGCTGTATATATTAATCTTTAATTTTCGGACAGGTTCATCGTTTAGGATGCTGAAGAGTTGGTTCTGCTAGTGCTTGATATTGGTAACTATATGGGTGGAGTTGATGTGTGACAAAATGATTTAGATACATGGAATTATTTTTATCAACTTTTATTTGATTGAATGATTGTGAATAACAATTTGGAGAAGGGGAATTCTATATACAACCACAAAATTGCTATTTACAGTCATCTAATTAAATTTTATTAATTTAAAATATTTCAAATGTCTAATTTACCCTTACGTAAATATATTCAAGCAATGCACACGCATCATCGGGCTAATGTAATTATCGTTCTGCCATCACCGATCTGGCCATTTTACCTTTGAGAGTTTTTTAGTATCAATACCAGTTCTTGACCTTATTGAGGCCGTAGGTAAAACAAGATACAACGAGAAAATTAAAATGGCTATTGATGCTACTGCTACTCAGTTTTGCATAGGCATGAAGTATGATTTGGAATTTAAAACTCCAAATAAATCCGGACAAAAATTTCAAGTCAAGGGAGAATATGGTTGAGTTGTCCCGCGAACTCTGTACAGAGTATCCAATTGTATCAATTGAAGATCCATTTGACAAAGAAGACTGCGAACATACAAAGATTTTTTCTGGCTTTCCGGGCAAAACAGTGACAGGGCAAGAGTCCAGTCTTCCCCTCTCCAAATGCGTTGTTGTAGTTTCCTTCGATTGTGAACCAGTCTAGAGACAAAAGATATTTACAACTGAATTATTTAATTAATTATTAAATGAGTGATTGTGATTAGCCATTTTGTGGCTGTATATAGAACCACCCTTTGGAGAATGTGAATAGAATTACCCGTCAAATAGCTGTCCAAAAATAGGCCTCCAGCATTCCGGCCCGGCTTCTTGGTATAAAATAAAATGCCCATAAGCTTAACTAGGCTAGCATTAGTAACGGCTCATTAAATGCAAATTTAACTAATTATCAAATAGCCGCAACTTTATTGGACTCAAAAATCATGTTGATTAGGGTCTGTTTGATAACATTGAAATTGATTAAATTGACTGAACTTATTGATCGAAATTCATAAAATTCTTGCTGAAGTGGTTGAATTGGCGAAATATGTTGAATAATGTAAAAATTGTATTTAAAATATATTTTGTGAATAATATTAAGAAAAAGTAGTTGAGCCAGAAAAGTTACTACTACCTTACTTATTTTTATTATAACACAATTCAATGTGCGAAGTAAAGAAACTATGTGTTTGATAATAAAGTTGACTGATAAGGTTGATAAGATGAATATAGAGGTAACCAAACAAGCTCTTAGCTGTCAATTAGTTAGCGAATATCACATCATATCTTTTGCTGAATTTGGAGTTTACATTATTATGCTCTTACGTTTCTAATTTTTATGTTTAGCATTCACGAAAAAACATGCTCCTTGCATCCCATAAAGAAGTTCCCGTTTTGGTTTATGATAAGTCCGTATTTCAACACACATTTGATTCGTGTTGAGATTGATTTTTGTCACTTTTTCTAACCTAAATGTGTCACAAAGCGTTTAATTAGCTCAAGTCATAGTTTATCGGGTTTTGGTTTGTGTTTGGTATTTTTAGAGTTAAAATCAGGAATTTAAGTCTGTCACCAGAATTGGAGATTTATTTGGAAAGATTCGGGACGTGTTCAAGAGTTGATAAGGGGCATCGGAGATTTACGGGAAGCGATTTTAGAGTCAAACGAAGTTAAAGAATGAATGTGGGATCGATCGGGATCGAACGGGAAAGAAAAGAGCAAGAAAATGACGAGTCCGCACACCTCGCGCTCCAGAACATGCTTGTCAAGAGGTCCACACAGCCGGACCGTGCGAAGTCCGCATGCCATGCGGACGGGCGAATGATTTTTGACGACGATTTTTAAGGTAGTCTGCACGATCGGCAGCACGTCGTGCGCACGTCTGTGCGGACCCAAGTTTGCCACTTTTAGTTGTTTTCTTTAAATACAACTTGTTTTCACATGTTTTTGAACATGAGCTTAGATAGATAAACCCCTCAACGAACTTTTGAGAGCTTTTCAGCCTTGAATTCATGATAATTAATTATTTCTTTATCAGTTCCATTGTTAATTCAATTATGAAGTGTGAGTAGTTTTAATTGGGGATTTGGATCGATGAATGGGTTTACCATGATCTAGAGTTAATTTCTTGAGGGCTTAATTGCATGGTCTTTATTTCATTTGTGTTTGAATAATTTAACTGATGATAGAGTTTAATCCAATTACGAGAGCTAATCTACGAGACCAAATGAAATTTAGGCAGTGTAAGACAGTATTATTATTCCGGAATTCGGATTCTTGGTAGGATGCATGTGTAAAAGAAGTATTTATAGACCTTAGGTTCCAGTGTTCTAGGAGGAAACTGAAACATTTAATTCAATTAATTAAAATAGTCATGTAACGTCTCGAACGTTGTGCAATGATTGTTTCTCTCAGGTCAACGTTCCTTCCATTATGTCCTCTCGCTGCCTGATATCTATGCACAAATGAGAGTCTGCCACGTAAGCCCTAGGAAGAATCCAACCCCACTAGAACTCCGCTTAGGCTCAAGGTTAGCTGTCCAGCCCAGTCTGATCCCTATTAGGCCCAACAACTGTTGTTTATTATTAATCCTGATTAATGGGCTGATCCTGTGGATGGGCTAACCCCGTTGATGGGCTGATCCCATTGATGGGCTTTGCTTTAATTCAATCTTGGGCCATAGCTGTGATCCATGGTACCATCACGAGTCCACTACTCTCTAAAATTAGGTGTGTTGTATTTCACGAGAATAACAAGATTTCGAATTTTGAATTTTCCATTTGTGACGCCGCTTCGCATTAAATGCCTAGCTTCACAACTTCCCACTCCGTCGTCCCATCTTCAGCACTCGAGTGCCTTGGTAGCGGTTCCAGAGTGGTTTGAACAAATCAAACTAACTAATATAAATTGCTGATCAAAATCGTTAACATAACCAGCTAACAACTAACCACTAATCTGATTACCAAATATGGCTAATATGTAATTGTATATAATTATCATTTCAGGTGATGAACAAATCAGACCAACTAGCAGAGTGCCTATACCGTACGACCGGTTTACGGTGACCACCGTATTCCGGTACGGATTTATATTTTCTTTTCCTTTTGTTTTTAAAAAATGGTAATAACTTTTTTATTTTTGATCCAATTTTTATAAAATTTATATCAACATTTTTTATTTTTCATGATCTTTCAAATGAGACCAATATTGCCTATGTAATTTTAACATATTAACATTTGCGTGTAAAATATGTAACTTTACGTGTTAAAATATGTAACTCACGTTCAATCAGGCCAAATGCAACTCGTGTGTATAAATATGTATCTCTACGTGTAACAATATGTAACTTTACGTAAAAAAATATGTAACTCGCGTTCAGACAGGTCAAATGCAACTCGTGTGTATAAATATGTAACTCGCGTGTATAAATATGTAACTTTACGTGTAAACATATGTAACTTTACGTGTAAATATATGTAAGTTGCGTTCAGGCATGTCAAATGCAACTCGTGTTTATATATATGTAACTCGCTTTTAAAAAGATGTAACTTGCTTATAAAAAGATGTAATTTGCTTATAAAAATATGTAACTTGCTTATAAAAAGATGTAACTCGCTCATAAAAAGATGTAACTCAATGTATTATCAAATGTAACTGAGGCCACTGATCCACTCTCAAACAGATTCAATCTTCTATTTCACAAACCTATCATCTCCCAAACAGATTCGATTTCACTACAAAAAAACACGCCGTTTGTCACGGATTTTTGTCACGGATTCCGGCCGTGACAAAGTTGTCACGGGCTTTGTCACGGAATTTTGGGATTTGTCACGAAAATTATTTGTCACGGATAAATCCGTGACAATATTTTGTCACGGATTTGGTCCGTGACAAATTTACTCCGGCGACCGGTTTTTTACTCCGGTGAATACTTTTTTTGCTTCCGGGCATTTGTCACGGACAGATCCGTGACAAATTTCAAAAAAACTCAATTATTGATTTTCCAGCGGTAACCTTTAATAATACGATTACCAAATATGGCTAATATGTAATTGTATATAATTATCATTTCAGGTGATGAACAAATCAGACCAACTAGCAGAGTGCCTATACCGTACGACCGGTTTACGGTGAGCACCGTATTCCGGTACGGATTTATATTTTCTTTTCCTGTTTTTAAAAAATGGTAATAACTTTTTTATTTTTGATCTGATTTTTATAAAATTTATATCAACATTTTTTATTTTTCATGATCTTTCAAAGAGACCAATATTGCCTATGTAATTTTAACATATTAACATTTGCGTGTAAAATATGTAACTTTACGTGTTAAAATATGTAACTCACGTTCAATCAGGCCAAATGCAACTCGTGTGTATAAATATGTATCTCTACGTGTAACAATATGTAACTTTACGTAAAAAAATATGTAACTCGCGTTCAGACAGGTCAAATGCAACTCGTGTGTATAAATATGTAACTCGCGTGTATAAATATGTAACTTTACGTGTAAAAATATGTAACTTTACGTGTAAATATATGTAAGTCGCGTTCAGGCATGTCAAATGCAACTCGTGTTTATATATATGTAACTCGCTTTTAAAAAGATGTGACTTGCTTATAAAAAGATGTAATTTGCTCATAAAAAGATGTAACTTGCTTATAAAAAGATGTAACTCGCTCATAAAAAGATGTAACTCAATGTATTATCGAATGTAACTGAGGCCACTGATCCACTCTCAAACAGATTCAATCTTCTATTTCACAAACCTATCATCTCCCAAACAGATTCGATTTAATTTTCCTTATAATCCAATACTCATTAATATAATAGTTCGATAACTTCTTAAAATTACATAAACAATATTGGTCTCATTTGAAAGATCATGAAAAATAAAAAATGTTGATATAAATTTTATAAAAATCGGATCAAAAATAAAAAAGTTATTATCATTTTTTAACAACAAAAGCAAAACAAAGGCGGGGCAAGCTGCGTCGTTTTGCAACCGGGCGCACCATCCTCATGGTGCGCCTGTTGCACGGTATAATTTGCGAACTAGCATTTATGATGTGGCCATGGGATCTCGGAGATATATATAAGATTATTGGTTTGGCATATAGGAATATTAATTCATTCCTACATTCTTCAAGTAATGTCTTCCCCGAATCAATGGAGGCCTTAGGTGCACCTTGTAAATTATTATTATTAAGGACTTTTGGATAGACTAATTGAATTTTATATTAAAATTTTATTTATTGTAGTCTAATCTAGTTTATTTAGAACTGATCTTGTCAGAAATTAATATGAGTCTAAGTGAAAATATCATAAGAAAGTCTCATGGGATACGGGTTACCTACATATATCATGTCGGTTAATTAGAACAAAATATGATCCATCATCATATCAAGGAAATATGGGATACGGGTTACCTATATTTGGTTGGGGTTAATCATCTATGGAGGTCAGAATCTAATGTGCGTAATGTGAGATGTCCACGTTTGGTTCACGGGTCTGAATTGTTTTGAAAATGTTATATTCCCAAATACCCCGTAGAAAATAATGGAGTGACATGCCTTGGAATGTCAAACATGCTAATTTAAACTATTCTCATGTACCTCTTATGTTATCTTACATCCCCCCTCCTTGATTAAAACTTACTCATGTTAATTTAATTAGCATTCTATAATAGCTCTTCAATCCTATTTAGGTCTCCTTTCCAATCAACTCTGTCCAATTTTTTTCCTCTTCATTTTACAAGAGTTTTCTAAATCAAGTAATTGCTCCCTCAAAATTTAATCTTTAATCTTCTTTTGATTATTCCTTAATTTTCTTTTTAATCTATTTTAATTTTCTATACATTTTTTCAACACATTGTGCCGTTCTTTGGTTTTTCTTTAACCTTCTAATTTTTCTTTGAATCATATAAGCAGATTTAAATATGCTTTTCTTATTATTTTGTCTATTGTTTTTAAGAATTTAGTTCACTCTTTTGATAATTTAAAAAGAGAGTTTAGCAAAATTAAGTAGAGCAACATTGACTTGTTCTTTTTATACAACTGTTTTGGTAATGATATATTCACATTTATTTATTAATGTATGTCATTATGTATTTATTTAAACAATTTTTTTTAATGTTCACTTATATGTATCTTTGTCATTTGTACAATTAATCATAATTCATTTAGTTTTGATTTTTTTCATTGTTAAGGTATTTTATTTTTTCTTTAATTTAAGTTTGTTTAAATGCAGGTTGTAATAAATTTATTGTGCTAAAAGAAAATCACAAAATCTCTAGTATAAATATCATTCAACCAAACAAATTAATGTGATATTCCCTTAGTCTCAATCAAACACAAATGAGATATAATTGAATACATTCCATCAATATAATCTAACATACCTAGCAATATGACATTATATTATAAACGTAATCTGACATTCCGTGAACCAAACCGAGCCTTAACGTAATTAACATAAACACCAATCGCCCCATATACTCAGAAAAGTACACACAAACGACTTATTATCAAACATAAATTGATGAACTCTGAACACATCCAGAGAACTTTTTTCACAAACTTAAAAAAAATTACTCCGAAATAAACTTGTAGGATGAGCACATTCCCAGAAACGTTTGACAAGAAACTTTTCGGACAAAAATATGCTCTCCCACTTTATTGATATTTCTTGATCGAACACGGTGAAACAAGCCATCTAGAGAGCCGGCCTTGCAGGATCGAGACTCAGCCCCGAAGAGATCCGTCCATCCATTAACTTATAAAGCTAACATCCCCGTTTTGGATTATTTGCAAAACTGAAACATGCAACAAAAGAAAATCAGCCACGGAGACCAGATCAGACCAAAACAGATCAGACTAGACCAGACCAGTAAATTACGATCCAAGTAAAAACATCCTTAGAGCTCCGATCTATCTTTCCAACGAGATATAATACGCTCCAAACGGATAAACACACAACAAGATTTGAGTCTCACAAATACTTAGCCTTATCTCCATGATTTAGCGATTTCAGCGAAAATAGAGCACTTTTAGCGTAAATATAATGTATTTTAGTAATTAGGCAATCATCCCTTGATATTTTGAAACCAGCGTCTGGAGACAAGTTTTAGAACTCGGTAAGATCTTTCCAACGAGGTATTAAACGCTCTCAACGGCACAAAATAGAGCAAGATATGATCACATCAAATTCTACACGAGTTCGGAGTGAAATCAGAAACATTTGTGAATACATGGTTAATCTATTATTATTATTATTATTATTCTAATTATTATTATTATTATTATTATTATTATTATTATTACTATTATTATTATTATTACTATTATTATTATTATTAGTTTCCCCATTAAATATCATATATTGCAAATTTATTTCATAATTGTATCATTTTTATGGGATTACTTTTACAATGTTACTCCTTTGAATTTGAAAATTTCACTTTGAGAATGCCATTTTATGGCATTAATGTTATGAAGATGGCATTACTACTCATTCGAAAACACATTAATGCCTTGTTTTTTAATATGAAAATGCCATCTTGCTTGTATCAGGATGGCAATAATGTTATTAAAATGGCACTTCAACTGCAAGATGGCACTTGAGTGGGGGCCATACCAGATATGAAATCGGATCCGAAATCTACATTTGTCAGATAAACGGAGGCCGTGGTGGGGCTAGATGAGGCACACTGGTGCTGGATGAGGCGGCGACATCGTCACATATGGCGGCGGTGATGCCGAATATGGAGGCGGTCGACGATAAATCTAGATAAGGTCAAAGATGGAGCAACTTGTGGCGCCTATGGTAGGGACAGAGCTAACGCTAGTGCAGGTGGCGCCGGCAGCGACGCCGGTGGTGGTGGCGGCGACGGTGACGCTAGTAGTGGCGGTGCAGGTGGCACCAAAGATGGCTATGTTCCTTGTGTGAGGATTGTGCTGGGACCTCAATTTTGTTTTATTGTTTTATTTTGTACTATGAATTAATGAAAAAGCTGATTTATTCATTAAGGATAATGTTGTCCCGTCATCCCTTTTCACTCATACGGATTATTAGAGTCCTATTATTGCACTTTTTATAAGTTTTAGTCCTAGTTAGGAAATTATCTCGTTTGAAAAATACCAATACGAAAGCATTTGAACTCATTGGACGAATTGAATAATAATTCTTGTAAGCAAGCTAGAGCTACATAGATATTGATTACATTTATGTGCACAGACACATAGATCCATGTGCTAATATAGTCTCTAATTTGCAGACATACATATTTGTAATTTTCACGTAGACCTATGCATGTCGATGTAATTTGTTTATATTTCTCATCTGTGAGTTTGAATTTTAATTACACACAACTTGTCATTTGTTCATCCAAATTAGGGACACATTAAATGATTGGGTGAAAGATTGTGAAGTGTGTATAAAACATGTTTACACTTAAAATAGTTCTAAATAATACGTACGCACTTCAAATATTACGTGAAACATACCTATCATCACCAAAGTTTGCGAAGAAATTAACGACTTCGGGTGGATTCCATACTGATGTATCTATACAGTTCTCAGAAACGTTTCTGTTAATCATGAGTTTGAGTACTATTAGTCTCATTGCAGATTATAGTAGTAATGGTAATAGTAATATTTAATCTAATAGTGATAGTATTGTATAGTACGTAATAATGATGATGATTAATTATGATTATGATGATGATTTCCTTAACAGAAAAAATAATTCAAGTTCTTTCACTTTATACATACTTACTCAATTTACTCAATTTCATGCACTATAAAATCTGTATTTTTCACTTCTAATATCAAACTTTGGTCGAGTCATGTCAATAAAACACTAGAAAAAAGCTGTTATGATATTTTGGTAAATAAATCAAAGTTTAGACTCGGATAAGGTTTGAACTGCTAGAAATTAAAGTGTTATATTTTAAACGAGTAAAACAAAATTTATTGAGTACTAAGGGTTGGACATGGTCCTAATTTTGGGTGGTAACTCAAATAGTTAGATTTTAAGATAAATGAGGTGTTTGGATCTACTTCTTAAAACTGCTTCTACATTTTCAGGGAGTAAAAACAGATATTGTAAGAATGCATAACTACTTCTGAGGGCTCCAAGTCTCCAACATGCTCCCAAAAGTAGTTTTTTTGAAGTCGAAGAAGACCAACTTTTGAAAAATGATTTTGATTATGTAACTACTTCTGCTTTTAAAAATAAGCAATAGTAGAATCAATTCCAAACACCTCATAAAAAGATACCTAAAGTGCTTATATGAAATCAGAAACAATGTAAGAATGTTAAGCTCTACTTTGTTTATACACATTGCGTTACCGGATAATACTAGTCCTACTTCTATTTTTCTTTTAAGAAGTTGACTATTTCTATTTGAAATTCTCCCATATGATTATATGACCTATTTTACAAGACCTAGATTCAGATATTATATTGTAAATGACCCAAAACTGGCACTAATTAACTCCATTGCCTACTTGAACTAATTAGACTATAATCGGACCCAGACACATACACTTGACTCAAATTTATCTTGATTCCGCAACAATAAAAATTCATGATGTCACTTACAAGACTTGGAGCGTGGGTATTGTGATAAAAGACCTAGGAACAATGCCCGTGAATCTATTGTCTTGGAGCCTCCTGCGAATACCACCAAAATAAACTAATTAAAGAATATAGAGTTGTCCTTCTTAACTAATTTCTAGTCAAATCGTTTTCCATCTCCCAAAATTTCATATCGACTCAACGACTCTCAATAAAAAATAAAGCTTAAACATAACTCAAAGATATACTTCATATATTCACATAAGTACATAGTACTTGATGAAAAAACTCAAAGATATACTTCGTATAGTGTGAGATTTCTCCCCAAACTATAGAGACTCGCAATTAATGAAAAAACTTGTGTTGATAAGAGATGAGATTTTGTCCCATTTTGAAAGTATCCCCCAAGCAATCCAATGCCTACAAAGTTTCCAATTTATGGAGAAACTTTCATCCATAAACGTTTATGATTTACTTAGAAACAAAGGGCCCACTCGTGCGTGGATGTCATTTATTTGGAAGAATTACATTCCCCCAAAGTTTTCCTTTACTACTTGGTTGACATTCCGAAATAGGTTAGCTACATATATATGACAACCTTCACCGGTTAGATGTAGTTAATGTATGCATATTGTGTAAGGGTGGTCCGGAGACGGTGCCACACCTATTTTTTGAATGTCCTTTTCAGAGAAAGTTTGGAATATGGTGAAGACATGGTTGCAAATGCCGAGACAAATGGGGACATTGACTAGCTCGGTGAAATGGATAAAGAAGGAAAGGAGTGGAGCTGGAGTCAAGGCAAAAGCTTCAAGGATTGCACTATGCTATTCCATATATTGGATCTGGATGACACGCAATGCTGCGAGATTTGATGGCCTAAATCCTAAAGAAGAGGATGTTTTTGCAAGAATCAAGTACATTGTGTACAAGATTTTGTATAGTCTCTATCTGCATGACTCAGTGATGTTTTGATAAACTTCTTTCTGGCCACCATCTTATAATTTTGTGATTGATGTTACATAGAATAGGCTGCCTAGATAGCGTATGAGCTATTTTTTGGAGGTGATGGGTTATCCAATCTTTGGATAGCCTGCAATTTTGCTCACCCTTTTTGCTGTACAGTTTAAACTCTTTTGGATGGTTCTATATATATATACTTACATTTCATCCAAAAAAAATAAGTACATAGTATGGCTCAAATAACAATTTAGGATGCTTTTAATTGGACTAAAATTTCTGGTGTAGACTATTTTAATTTGAACTAGTTTGGTTTGATAAACATCGGTTTTGTATATATCTTGCAACAGTCAAAGTCTGATTCGGCTTGATTTGATCTAATTTATCTAAGTTTACGATCTGATCTCGAACTGAAATCAATTAAATTGAAAACATGCTTTAACTATACAATTGGGCATTTGGTCATCGGCCAGTATGCACTATATTACTATAATATGTGCATTGTTACATCCTCCGAAATAACTGTTCGGCCGAGTTTCTTTCTTTTTTATAGTATGTGCATTGCGCTGCAACGTTTGCGATAATAATAAGATTTGATCTTTTTGAAAATGCCGCTTTTATCCTATGTTTTGCATTGTTTATATATTGTGTAAATCCATTGTTCGATGCATTTAATTTGAACATATTTTCACAGTATCTCAAACTATGTATGCACGGGTGATATAGAGAGAGTACGTTGAGTAATTATCCGTAATTAGAGAAAGCTAAGCAAGGTCAAACGTACATAAATCTGAGATGATTGTAACTGCCCAACGTGTGGGGTATTTGACCGGTCAATTGGTTATCGTACAGATCCAAGCTCACCAAGTTCGTTAGATTGCCAAACTCCTCAGGTATCGGACCACTGATTGCATTACTATAAAGCTCCCTGGCCGGAAAATGATAATAATTACTTAATAACATCACTCAATTTTATTATGCAACTTCATAATATAAATACATACCTCTTTGATGCACTTGTGCATAAGAGCGTGTATAATGTGAGTGTGGTGTGTGTGTGGGCTGCCTATATTAGATGTGTCTATAAGAAAAAGAGTAATCTTCCGGTCAGGCCTTCCTGATCGGAACCTCGTCCGGACGGCGACTAATAGGGACCTTCCAGGTGAAAGGTTTTGATGATTTTTTTTGGGAATGTTCTTAATCAAGTCTAGTTTATCAAAAAACAATCAGCTAAAAATTCAATCTGGAAGGCAGTTAAATAATTTTTGGAAGATAATTGCATCAAAATATACATATAACTACACAGTTATCTTCCAAAACTCGTTTGACTATCTTCCCGGTTGAATTGTTATCTGAAATGTTTTGTGGATAAACTAGACTTGATGTCAAACATGCCCTAAAAATTTCATCAAAAAATTCCACTGGTAAGCTGGCCAAACTTCGACTTCCGGACGACGATTCCTATCCGAAATTCCGGACATGAACTTTTTTCATAAGAAAAATATTCATCTAAGGTAGACCTAAACGATACTATTTTAGGTTTCTTTAATATGAGGTGCCTTCGAATTGACCTTTTTGATGACATTTTGTTAGCATGGTCTCTATGAAGTTTATGTTATGTCTATCAAATTTCAGTTTAAAATTTAATCGGGGAGTCAATTAAATAAATTATTGAAAATTGTACGGTTTTATATATAGAGTAGTATAAAAAATGCATTTTTTTCAATATTCTATTTAACTGAATGCCGGATTAAATTTTAATTTGAAATTTGGTGGAGATAATCTATATTTGATGAAATACATGTTCACAAAATTTGATAAAAAAATCGATCCGGAAGAACTTCAAATGAAAGAGGCCTAAAATTTGTAAGTTTTAGGTCTAGCTTATATATGAACATTGTCTTAAATGTGTGTGTACAGACAAGGTGTAGATCAAACAAAAATTACTCTTCACGTGAAAAATGAAAACCGCTAACAAAAATTTCACCGCATTTTTTATTTGGCATGATTCTATCAAACTTCAAATAGTGTAAGAGTCGAGCTTTGAAGAGCATTGACAATGAAAGAAAGTGAATGATTTACAGTTTTCACGTTAGAAGTCGTTTTTATTTAATCCGGAACCTAAGTAGACATATTTTAATTTTCATTTGATGCTATGAAAGTAATGAAAGTATAATTTGAACTCACAAATACTGCAAATGTGTAAGGTTTTGGAGATTTGGAACGAGTGAACCAGAGAGGTTTGCATTTCCAAGATAACTGAAAGTAAACATGTAAATTAATTTATTAAATAAATAATTTGGTATGCGTGTCCCATTCATAAATCCAAAATAAGCTATGTAGGAGTTGACCGAAAATAAACATGCACAGGCTTACATTCGAGTAACATAGTTGTAATCCGGTCGACCTACTTGACCACATGTAATACGAAACCAAGTGCAGGGATTGACTAGATCAGTAGGATCCCAACTCTGTAGAACATTGCCTGGGTCATGAAGTGCTTTCTTCATAACAATTAAAGCTTCAACTGTTGTACGTAAAAACAGTCATATATAGATCACTTATAAGCTCGTCGGTTAAATATTAAATACTCCGTAAAAAGAGCGGTTTTAAATCCTCTTCCAATTTCAGATCTAATGGATCAAAATAAGTCAATAATGAACTAGATAGAAGCCGATCCAGAAATTTGAGTTGGAATGGAATGGATTGAATCGAACAATAATTATGATTGACTTAAACAATAGCGGGCAGGCTAATCATGCAAAATGAAAAAAATTACACAAAAGAAATTGAAAAAAAAAACAAATTATTTTTAATTTCAGCCTACTATAGATTTGAAAAGTTTTAGATCCTCTTCCAAATAATTGTTTTTTTATTAGGAGATGATATGTTTGTTTTTTCAATGGTGAGTGGGCATTATATTCATGCACATCAATTTTTCTAATGAACCATATGATTAATATTAATGAAAGGAGTTAATTAGGTGTTTAATTGTATCGAACCTTCTTCGTTACCAAAGACGAGGTGCATGTGGTGAAGAAGAGAAAACAAGCCGAGTAAGAATAGCAGGCAGCCGCTTTCTACTTTTAGCATTTTCCTTGATGCCGCTATATGTGTTTTTCTTTCAAACTAAATGATTTGCTCTCACGAGATTACAAGTTTTGTTATACGGTTGTAGCATTGCTATTTATATACGAAATTATTGTTTGACTAAAACATATCCAAATAAAGCAAACAACTTCATTGCTTCAATGCCATTTATTGTCACCATTTATATTCAAAATACATTTTTGATTCATAAAATACGAAAATGATTAAATGAAAAATAGTTAAAATAATTATAGTAACATCAGCCAAATCAGCGCGCGAAATTAAAAGCTATGTATTTTAATAAAAAGTTGACTGACATAACAGAGAAGTTGATAATAGGGCGTGCCATACGGGCTCTAAGAGACTAAGTTATTATTAATAATCATTACTCCGTATTATTATTAATATTATTTTTATAATCATTATTGTTGTTTTTAGTATTTATAGTTATTATAAACATTAAAGTATCAATTCTTGCTATGTATATTTACTATGTAAAACATAATAGTGTTTTTACACTAATGACCCGTTTGTTTTGCAGCGGATTGGCGCTACACGCGGCAAACTATAGCGTTTTGTAGTTCAAATAATTCAGCGTTTTGAATAGAACGCTATATATTATCCAAACGGGCACTATATTATTATTATTATGTTATTATTGTAGATTTTGCATAATAATTAATTTTGAATAATATTATTACAATTATTATCATCATTATTTGCATGTTATATATTTTTAATTAATCAAACATGATATGTTTTCGTTATGATTATTATAATTGATAATATAATTACTACGCTACACCATATTGTTTTTAATGTGAAAGAATTGCAAATTTAGTCTCGTAACCTTTCGGATGTACCCGCTATAAATCCTCTGATCTAACTTTGCTTGGTTGTAGATTTGGTCCTATAACTAATAAATATTTCTAATTTCAGGACTTTCCCACCGGAAAGTACACTTTACAGCCATAAACTTGCCAAAAAATGTCACAGGCGTCAAATTGTGTATCGGAAAGTATACATTCCAGTGAAAAAGTCTTTAAATTACAAAGATTTATTAATTAGTTACATTATCAACTCTTCAATTTAAGAAAGTTACGTGACTAATAATGGGCACAACTTAAAATTACAAGACTATATTGCAATTCTCTCTTAATAATGGATTGTTATTGTTATTAATATTTGTGTGTTATTATTTCTCCCACCGTCCCTAAATAAAAGCATCTGTTTCCTTTTTGGGTCGTCTCTAAATAAAAGTTCCGTTTCCTTTTTTGGCAAACAAAACAACCCAAAACAGTGTCAAACAGGATCAAACAGTGTCCAAACAGTGTCAAAAAGTACCAATCAATCTCACTTTCTTAAAATGTGTGAAAAAAATGTAAACTTTTATATATTGACGGAGAGAGTATTATAAAAATTTAGATCATGGGTATTTAAAATTTAAAAAATGTAAAAATACTACGTGATACACTGATACGTAGTATGCTATCGATAAATGATAACGCTTATAAGTTATAATGATGATGATCATAATTATACATATACTACGTAAGAATAATGGTGATAACAGGAGCTACGTGTAGACTATACTTGATTGGAGTTGAGGCATGTGACTTCAAGGAATAATATTTAGTGTGAATCAGATTGTACAAAGTGTAGAAATTGCGTACCACACGCATCAAAAGTAAGGTGCGTTCAGCAATCCGGGGTGAAAAAGTCATATTCAAACTTTTCACATGAGAAGCTTCTCAAAAAAAAAAGGATGACGTTCCATCCCTGAGGGCCTCCAACCCCGACCGGACGGTACGTTGGGAGGATGTAACTTGGACTATAATCTCAATCTGACAGATAGAGAGTGGAACTCTGTCCCCGGTACTTGCAGAGGCTCTATGCATTTTTTAGCATAGTAACCTTTCATCGTAGTTGCCGGGATTCGAACCCGGGACCTAACCCTTGTGGCACTCCCTCGCTACCAGTTGAGCTACGCCCACCGGTACATCAGAAGCTTCTCCAACTCATTTTCTTAGGATACCTGACACCTCATGAGTGGGAATTAGCACCGGTGGGCGTGACTCAACTGGTAGCAAGGAAGTGACACAAGGGTTAGGTTTCGAGTTCGAATCCCGGCAACTGCGATGATGGGTTACTATGCTATGCATAGGGCCTCTGCAAGTACCGGGGCAGAACCCCACTCTCTATCTGTCAGATTGGGATTATAGTCCAATTTACATCATCTCAACGTACCGTCTGATCGGGATTGAGGGGCCCTCACGGATGGGGTGTCGTTCTTTTTTTATGAGTGGGAATTAGCTTTTCACGTCAGAAGCTTCTCCAACTTTTGACCTCAAAAGTAAAGTGCTACCAGACCGCTAACCGCAAATCACAGTATTTGTTGGAAGAAAAAAGGATGACGTTACATTTAAAAAAAATTGTCAAGCTAGTTGGGGATGCTCGTCCTTTCACTACGACAGCGTTGATGGGCCGATTTTGGATGGGCTGAACTTATTAATTTGAATATAGTTTTATGTCGTTAAAATGATTCCAAATATTTTAAAAATTGAGTTTCATCGAGATTTGAGTAAAGTCCAATAAAAGGTTAAATAAATAATATTCTCTCTGTCCCGCAATATAATTAAGTTACCATTTTTCTTTTTAGGCGGTTCCTAAATTAAGTTCACACTTCCTTACTTTCCTTATTTGGCAAATTATCTATGTCAAAACAGTGTCAAACAGTACAAAACAGTGTCAAACAGTGTCCAAACAGTGTTTGAACAGTGCAAACAGTGCACTCCACAGTAAAGTCAAATTTATTTTCTTAATATGTGTGAAGTCAAACCTGGAACTTAATTGGGGGACGGAGGGAGTAGCTATGATACGTTTAAAGAACCAGACCTTCCCGGAACCCGGTGAATCGGCAATTGATTTGATCCAATTGTCCTCTAAACCGCTAACATAGTATAAAACGGATATAACCGATAAAACCGGCCGAAACCCGGACCCGACCCATACCTCAAAGCAACCACACTACCAACTGATCTACTCCAACTTATTGAAATATAATGCTTCTTAAAAGTAATTATTCTTTTAAGAGTAGCCTTCTTTATTAATTAATAATTAACAATAATATGAAAACTAAGAGCATCTCCAATAGTGCGATGTGCACGGTGCACATGTGGCATGATAGATAGCCACATAAGTATTAGCAAATAATTTATCCCTCTTCTTATTTAAATGATTTTATACAAATTTAATAAGCTTTTCTTTGCAATGTCAATCATAATGTCAATATCTACACGATCTTCTTGACATTGTGAAGAAAAAATTACTAAAATTGTATAAAATAATTCAAGTAAGGAGAGAGATAATTTGTTTGCTCATATTTATGTGGTTATCTCCCAAATCACATGTGCACCGTGCACATTGTAGCATTAAAACTGCTCTAATGATACATGCTATTGATACAAATTGTTCACATGAACACTCAAAGCTCTTAAAAATGTCAGAATATACACCAATAAATTTAATATAATTATTTAGTGTTCATTAAAGTTTTAATTGTAAAATCATTTAAACACCCAAAATGAGAATTTCATGTCCGCTACTGACTACATAATACTACGTAATAGTTTATTAATTGAAATAATCACATAAATATGACCAAAATAAAGATGATTTACAAAAATATGACTAGTGACTAGAGTAGTAATGAAATCATAGTAATTCATGTTCAAGTTTTGAGCTTAAGTTACCACAACAACACAATGTAGTAATGAATAATCATATTTATGTAAATATGTTTTATTTTAGTAATGTTCTTGTAAAAAACTCTTATTAATTAGGAAGAAAAATATTCTTTGCTTTAAAAATGTAACCATACATTATACTCCCTCTGTCCCTTAAAACTTTGTCATCTTCCTTTTTGGGACGTCCCAAAAAACTTTGCCACTTTCCCTTTTAATCAATTATTTTGTGGTTTATGTTTTTTCTCTCTCCTCTGCACAAATCTCAACCACATAGTTTTTACGTTATTATTCTCTGTGCCGGTCAACTTTGGCAAAGTTTTAAGGGACGGAGGTAGTATATTTATATATATTGTGTTGTCCGGGTTTACCGGTCTTGACCGGGTTTACCGCCTTACCGGTCTTGACCAGGTTTACCAGTCTTTACGGGGTTGACCCTCAGGGTCCCAGTTGACCCTTGACCTGGTCATTTGTTTGGGTCACTTATATAGTTTTGAATATATGAACATATTTATCTTTTGTTAATTTATTTAATTTAAAAAAATATTCAAACTATATCATTTAACTTTGAAAAACTAAGATTGCATATATATCATATGAATTATCTATTTCATATATTGGACAAAAATGTTGGTCATAATGTTGTTTTTACAATTTCAAACTGCATTAATGTGAGTAATTGTAATTATTTAATTTTCATTGCTTACAATGTTAGGTCTAGAGGGTGTCTTGCATGTTTTCTTGATATAATAAAAAAACTCTTACTTCTCTTTATTCTTAATTATATAATTATGTATTACTCCGTATTTATTATATAATTGTTCACTTTTAACTCAAATATGAATTCTATTTATTTATCTCTGATGTTATTGTTAATTGATTCAAACAACCATATTACATTATTTTATTAAAATATGTATCGTGCATCGCAAGGATGAGAATCTAGTCAATACGGGATGAAAAAGTCATATTCAAACTTTTCACATCAGAAGCTTCTCCAACTCATTTTCTTAGGATACCTGGCACCTCATGAGTGGAATTAGCTTTTCACATCAGAAGCTTCTCCAACTTTTGACCTCAAAAGTAAAGTGCTACCAGGCCGCTAACCGCAAATCACGGTATTTGTTGGAAGAAAAAAAGGATGACAATACATTAAAAAAATGTCACGCTAGTCGGGGATGCTCGTCCTTTGACTACGACGCGTTAATGAAGCACTTTGTCATATGAAGAGCCAGACTTTCAAGCTGGTTCTGGAGATGTACTGCATTGGAGACACTCGTCTCACTAAAAGAAAACTAGTTACTCCACTCGTGCGCTGTACGAGAGTGAGACACCCACATAATAATTTAGATATAATTATATATTTAAGAATATTTAAAAAATTTAGGCGGAGAATGCTTAGGCCGGAGAATTTTCTCTCTCCAGTCAGGGGCGGATTTGGCATAGGGCCAGGGAGGACCTAGGCCCCACCTCAAAAAAAAAAAGAAATTACTAGTATATATATATATATATATTATATATTGTGAAGAAATGATATAATTAGAACAAACGTCCTATTGTAAACAAAAGCTACGTTTGTGTGATGGTAGAGGCGTGATTGGGTAGTGTAGAGGTTATGTGTTCGATTCCTAGCTGGAGTAGCATGTTTTTTGTATTTTCAATCCAAGTCCAGGAACATGCTATCTTACACGTGTTCGATTCCTAGCCGGAGCAGCATGTTTTTTGTATTTTCAATCCAAGTCCAGGAACATGCTATCTTACACAAATCAAGTCTGAATTTTAACTTTTGAATACTAGGATGCAAAATTTAAGTAGTCCAACAAATTGGGCTTTATTAGTCTGAAAAACCAATTAGTTCAATTGATTGAGCTTTTTGAATATTGTCCTAAAAATTAATTAGTTTAATTCATTAGGCTTTTGAATATTGACCGAAAATTAATTAGTTGAATACATTGGATTTCGTAGGTGAAAATAAGTTTTCTTTACATAGAGTATAGATTTTAGAGTAAAAAAATCGGTTTATTTTGTTTCCGAGAAACTAACCTAAAAATTGGCACTAAACATTTGGGTAACCGATAAAACTTCGGTTCGATATCTATGACTTTTAAGATAATTGTATTGTCGGTTCTGTAATATTCAATTTATTCTTTGACATTTCTATAATTTACATTTTGACTTCTAAGATATTATTATACTGTACTACATTTTGACATTTTTTTATAATATACGGTATTTAATTAAATTTAGACGGAGAATGCTTAAGCGGGATAATTTTCTCTCTCCAGTGTAGTGCTTTTAGGTATAGGATAGGATAGGATAGACAGAGAATCCTTAGGCAGGAGAATTTTCTCTCTCCAGTGTAGTGCTTTTACGTATATGTTTTTTTTGTGGAAAGTGAAATTATATTTTAGGATTTTATGCAGAGAATGTTTAGGCAGAAAAATCTTCTCTCTCCAGTGTAGTGCTTTTAGGTATAGGATGAAATTACATTTTAAGATTTCAGGATTATAGGATGATGATTTTTTTGTGTGTAAAGTGTAATTACATTTTAGGAATTTATGAGGAGAATGCTTAGGCGAGAGAATTTTCTCTCCGGTGTATTGCTTTTAGGTATATGATGATGATTTTTTTTGCGGAAAGTGAAATTAAATTTTAGGATTTTAGGCAGAGAATGATTAGGCGGGAGAATTTTCTCTCTCCAGTGTAGTGCTTTTAGGTATATAAGATGTTTTTTTTTGTGGAAAGTGTAATTATATTTTAGGATTTTAGGCGCAGAATGTTTAGGCAGAAAAATCTTCTCTCTCTAGTGTAGTGCTTTTAGGTATAGGATGATGATGATATTTTTTTGTGGAAAGTAAAATTACATTTCAGGATTTTAGTGAGAATGCTTAGGCGTGATAATTTTCTCTCTCCAGTGTTGTGCTTTTAGGTATAGACTGAAATTACATTTTATGATTTTAGTATTATAGGATGATGATTTTTTTTTTGTGGAGGGTGTAATTACATTTTAAGATTTTAGGTGGAGAATGCTAAGGCGTGAGAATTTTCTCTCTCCAGTATAGTGCTTTTAGGTATAGGATAATGATATTTTTTTTGCGGAAAGTCAAACTACATTTTAGCATTTTATGCGGAGAATGCTTAGGCGGGAAAATTTTCTCTCTCCAGTGTAGTCCTTTTAGGTATTGGATGAAATTACATTTTAGGATTTTAGGCTTAAGCGCGAGAATTTTCTCTCTCCAGTGTAGTGCTTTTAGGTATTTGATTTTTTTTGCGTAAAGTGAAATTACATTTTAGGATTTTAGGTGGAGAATACTTAGGCGGGAGAATTTTGTTTCTACAGTTTTGTCCTTTTATGTATAGGATTAGGTATAGGATGATGATGATTTTTTTTGCGGAAAATAAAATTACATTTTAAGATTGTAGTCAGAAAATGCTTAGGCGAGATAATTTTCTCTCTCCAGTGTAGTGTTTTTAGGTATAGAATGAAATTACATTTTAGGATTTTAGGATTATATGATGATGATTTTTTTTATGGAAAGTGTAATTACATTTTAAGATTTTAGGCGGAGAATGCTTAGGCGGGAGAATTTTCTCTCTCAAGTGTAGTGCTTTTAGGTATAGGATGATGATGATGATGATGATTTTTTTTGTGGAAAGTGAAATTACATTTTAGGATTTTAGGCGGACATTGCTTAAGCGGGATAATTTATTTTGTCCAGTGTAGTACTTTTAGGTATAAGAATCCTTAGGCGGGAGAATTTTCTCTCTCTAGTGTAGTGCTTTTACATATTGATGGAGTATATGACCCGGGAACCCCCGGCCCACAGACTCCTACTACACCAATAAAGGCCCAACCGGCCCAGGAAGCACAGCAGGCCCAAATTACGGCGCCCCAAGCACTTAGCAGCCCACAACGCACACTGAGGAGCCTTCGGCCCCCTGGCCGAAGGCATCAAAACTCTCACAGAACGGGTTTTTCAAGCAAACTAAGAAACTGGGAAGAACGGCGGAAACCAGCAGCCCTCGGCACATGGAGCCCTCAGCATCCAGGGGCCCCGGTACTCGGAGCCCTCGGCTAGTCCTCTACAACCGAGGGCACCTTCCCCGACATGATATCTGCGCCACATGCGTACAGATCACCGTACCCTGTACAACGTCCCATCCAACAGCCGCATTAAATGCGGCCACATGCGGTTGCCAGCGCCAACCGGTTGAGGTGACCTCTCGGCCAATGGACGCTTGACACGTGTCCCTGTCCGGCATTTATTGCTACTATAAATAGCTCCCCATTTCCCCATTTGTAACCAAGTCATAACACGCTGAAAACGCTCCACACTTTACAATATACTTTCTCTCTCTATATTTAAAAAAAAAGAGGGGGTGAAGGGGAGTAGACTCATCGAGAAATCAATGAGTACAACACTCCAACAAATCACAACATGGCGAGGACTCCCTACGGGAACACCTCCGGTAACTGAAGGCTCCTATTTCCCGAAGGTTACTACTCAACAACACAAAGGGATTGGACTGTCTCAAGTACAATGAACGTCTGAGTTCACTTCAAATAAGTGCCGAGGGCACCTACCATGCTACCTCGGTCATCCATTGCTACCGAGGGGTCCTATCCTGTAAGAGGGGATGCAACTGACTAAGGCAACTCAACAACCCTTCAAGTGAATGCCGAGGGCACCTATATCCCACCAGCATTCACTACAACATCAATGTCCTACAAATTTTCCTAAGTCCACACTTTTGGAAAATGACAACAGCCGGAGGCTCACATATCACCCACCAACCGAAGGCATCTATTACAAATCATCAAAGGCCAACCAAGGGGGCTTATTCCAAAATAATGTCGCCCTCGGGAAATCTCAATGGGAAAACACTACTAACCGAAGGCTACACAAGGAAGCAACACTTAGAAAATTTTCTAAGTCCTGAAGATTGGGCCCCCGGCCTGATCAATATTTCAACTGAGGAACCATGATAGCCGAAGGCTACGAGATGCAACAGCACTTAGAAAATTTTCTAAGTCCTACATATTTTCCCCTCGGTCAAACTATTTATACATCAAGGAGAAGGCTATCACCCCGGAGGCTTCCGATGGGAAACCACGCTTAGGAATTTTTCCAAGTCCTAAAGATTGGATCCCCAACCTGATCATCAGATAACTAAGGACATACGGTAGCCGAGGGATACTTGACACCATGCATTTGGAAGTAAGGCTAAGTCCTAAATATTTGGCCCTAGGCCAAATATCCACGCAACAGGAAGGTTCACCCAATGATTCGAGGGCTCCTATCAGGACCACTCGAAGGCTCAACATCTGAGGTCCACTTAGAAAATTTTTGAAGTCCTAAATATTTGCCCCTCGGACAGACTCCTCACTGACCGAAGGTTCAACATCTACAACACACTTAGAAAATTTTCTAAGTCCTACATATTTGGCCCTCGGTCAAATATTCACACATCAGGAAGGAAGCTGCCAGCCGAGGGCTTCCAATGGGAGACTACACTTAGAAATTTTTCTAAGTCCTAAGGATTGGGTTCTCAACCTAATCATCTCACAACAATTGAACTACAAACACCCGAGGGCCAACAAATGAACAAACACTTAGAATATATTCCAAGTCCTAAACATACATTCAAAGGAGGGTGAAGGCATACATTCAAGAAGAAATGAATTAAAGAAAACAAGCCATATATACAAAGCCCGAAGGCAATCATTCATTCATCAAAAAGAAGGGATTCCAATGTATATGTTACAATGTATGGCCGAGGCCGAGAGCACACAAGCATTCGTTACAAAAGGATTGTTCAAAACATGTTAAATCAAAAAAATTACAAGTTAACATTCCCGGGGGCCGTCTCCTCCGATGGCTTCGAAGTGACCTCTGCATCGGCCTCAGGTTCGTCACCCTCGGCTTCCTTCATGAGCTAGGTGTCCTCCAGGTCTGGCCTCTCGACATCGGAGGGGAGGGGAACACGGACGTCTGGCTGCAGGGGGGAAGCCCGTATGCCACCGGGTCGAAGTCCTTTGGCTCAATCCTCAAGTGGCGAGCCATCCTCCGGTAGATGAGGGCTTGGGTGAAAAACTCGCCCCCATCATGATATTGTTTACCCTTTCGGGAAACCCACTCCACACCGGGCCCATCGCACCACTCGTCGACCGAGGACTCGACGACCGAGGACAGCCATTGCTTGTGCTCCTCAGCCTGCCACCCCCTGCCAAGAACCCAGAGATGGCGTCCCCTCGGGCTCTCTCGACGGCCTGCACCTAAGCGGTCTCGGCCTCCATCTTGACGGCCTCGGCCTCCCTGGCAGCTCTCTCCAGGGCCTCAGCTGCGGACCTTTCAGCCTTCGCCCTGCCCCGATCTGCGGCCTCCGCCCGTAGGGTCATCTGCCGAAGGCTCTCCTCCAGCATAGCCATCTGCCGGACGACATCGGAATTCTGGTGGACGAGCTCCCGCATCTTGGCGTCCTGCTCGGCCTTGCGAAGGCGTCACTCTTCTAGCCGCCGGGCCTGCTCTCCGAGGGCAATGCAGGTCTGCAAAAATAAAGGAGTTAGCAGGGCCGAACATGATTTCCTATCTCAAAGTAAAGAGAAAGAGATAACCATCAAAGACTTACCGTGAGGGAAGACCGGAGGATCCTGTCCTCGAGGGCTTGATCATCATCAGCCCCGAGGGCTACCCTATCGATCTTGAGGGTTATACCTCTCAGAAGCGCCCTCGGGTCAGCCGTGCCATTCATCACGGCCGTACCAACCGGGAGGGAGACCGTGAGGACCTCGGAAGATGGCTCCCGGACACCCCCCGACACCTTCGCCGCCGGCATCTCCTCGTGCACCCCGGAGGCGGGGCAATCATCAACAATGACCACCGGGGGGTTTTTCTTCCCGGCATCCCCGGTCTTGGGCTTTTTGCTCTCGGGAGCCTTGCCCGTGCCTTTCCTCTTGACAGCGGCAATTGCTTCAGCATTTGGGGCCGCCGATGGCCCCTCCGGCTTCTTGAAGAAGTCACCGGCGGGTTTCGGGACACCAGCATCCGTTCCCCTCGGGGCCTTGGAGGGTTTTTTCTTCTTCAGATCAGCAAGCCCCTTGACGTTCATCATATTCACTGGGATACCTGCAAAAATAGTGTGGGGTTAAAATCGAGGGGTTACTAACAGATGGCACAAAAAATAAACAAACAAACAAATAAACTATGTGCTAAGGTATGAAAATGAGGGTGCCCTCAGCCACTACCTCCGGAGGCTCCCTCAAACGCCGGGAACTTCTCGTCTGTTTCCCCCAGGAAGCGATACCGCCGGAACCCGAGGGTGTAGATATCCTCCTCTTTGGTGCACTCCTTAATGGTAATATTTTTGTCCCGGCCCTCCGGGATCGTGGCCAGGATCCTGCCGTCTTTCTCGAGGGCGGCGCTCCTCCTCTTCTCGTGCCTCCTGAACCGGTCATGCAACTCCCTCGGGAAGGGGCTCTCGGTCAGCTTCACATAGCACCACCGGTCCTTCCACCCTTTGTTCGAGGAGGGCGCCTCAGTGAAGAGCTTGAAGAGGGCCACCTGCTGCAAGTTTGCGAAGCCCTCGGCATTCGCATGCCCCCCCCCCCCCCCCCCCCCGGCACAGATTGAAGCTATGGAAGAAGAGGTCCAAGCTAGGTGTCACCCCCCGGGACTTGCAGAGCTGGAGGAAGCCCGTGATGTAGGAATGACAGTTCGGGGTCAGCTGGCAGGGGACCAAACCCACGAACCGGAGGTACTCCCGGAGGAAAGGGTGCAGGGGGAAGCGGAGCCCCATGGACACCGAGAGAACGTGCACCGCAATACAGCCCTCGGGAGCCCGGGAGAGGACGTCATCTGGACCCGGTGTCACCACGATGGCCGAGGGACCCACGTGTAGCTGAGTGACGTAGATGTCCGCCGCATCAACCTTCGACCTTATTTCCAAGGCGGCGGTGTTCAGGTAGGAGTACCCCTCGGGCATATCGAGGGGCTTCCCTTGATCTGCAACGCTGCCCTTCTTCTTGGGAGCAGCAACCTTGGCATTCTTCTTTCCGGGGGCCACCCGGATGGGAACCGCGTTCAGCAGCCGAGAGGTGCTGGCCTCACCGGCACCCCGAGGGGGAGCACAGCAACGGTGACCCTCGCGCTTTCTCTTTGCGCCTCTTCTTCAGCTGCTTGCCAGGCTAGGGCCAGCTCTTCATCCTCACATTCTTGCTCGAAGCCCTCGGCTTCCACCTCAGCAACGAGGGCTTTCTGCAGCTCCAGGGCGACGGCGACATCCTGTCCCACCGAAGACTGTGCAATTGAGGACTCCACGTCCGAAAAAACTTCATCCCCCACCAAGGACGCCCCCGAGATGTCCTGGGAATCACTCTGGGACGACATTTTGGCTCTAGTTCGAGGGCTCGTAGACGCTAGTGTTTTCTAAAAACTCTATCTCCTAGCCTAAGGGCACAAGACAGCTAACTAAAGAGGTGAAGTGCGAGTGGAGAACTGACCTGGGAATAAGAATTTGATCGAGGGCTGTTGTTTCTCTCTCTCTAGAAAATTTGGCAGAGCTTCGCTATAAGGATTTCGCACAAGGAGAATGACCCTGGCCTTGGGGTATTTATAGGCGCTCGGATCCGGGCTTGGGCCTGGAAACCGGGCCTTTGGTTGGACTGCCATCATTACCAACCGAGGTTCCACCCAATCGGTGACGCCCGCCCATGGGCAGCCAACGAGCACGCACCACGTGGCAACCCCCCCCCCCCCCCAACGGCTATATCCTGACGTTACGTATTCCAACGGCTATATTTCCAACGGCTATATTCTGGAAGCCCCCAGGCTTTTTACTTCACTCCACTTCATCAAGGGGAGCCTCCGGGTACACTTACCCGGAGACGCTCCCGGGTTGTGCCCCACACAGCACATAACAGATGCCTTCGGGATCACTCCTTCAGAAGCCCAAGGCTTCATATCAGGCCACCCCTCGGGGATCCCCCCTCAGCACTGTAAGGGCCGGGTAGCCCCTGGGGAGTATGCCTCACTGACAGATAGCCTACGACACACGGGTAATAGGAGCCCTCGGATATCCTCATCATCGGTGCACTCTTTTTCCCTCATTAGGATTTTTTCCCACAGGGTTTTTCCTAATGAGGTTTTTAACGAGGCATCCCCCAAAATGAAGCGAAAAGCGTCAGCCTTCGGCCCGCAACAGCAACGCAATTACTTCACTCCTTTTCACCACTTTGCAAGTGCCTCAAGGAGTGGGGGACTGGAGGACCCCTCCGGGAAAATCATTAAATTACAAAATGGTGAAAAATTCCAAAAAACGGCAAGGCAATCCCTCAAGTCCCGACATGTGGGTAACTGAGGGACTGCCTTCGGCAGGGACATGAGAGCAACAACTCCTCACCAACTTCAGAGATTACAATGGGACAACATCAAAGGGCAAGCACAATTACTCCTTTTCCCTCAAGTACCTTTCGGCAAAAGGAGTGAGGGACTCCTGATGGAGTATATGGCCTGGGAACCCCCGGCCCACAGACTCCTACTACACCAATAAAGACCCAACCGGCCCAGGAAGCACAGCAGGCCCAAATTACGGCGCCCCAAGCACTTAGCAGCCCACAGCGCACACTGAGGAGCCTTCGGCCCCCTAGCCGAAGGCATCAAAACTCTCACAGAACGGGTTTTTCAAGCAAACTAAGAAACTGGGAAGAACGGCGGAAACCAGCAGCCCTCGGCACCTGGAGCCCTCGGCATCCAGGGGCCCTCGGTACTCAGAGCCCTCGGCTAGTCCTCTACAACCGAGGGCACCTTCCCCGACATGATATCTGCGCCACATGCGTACAGATCACCGTACCCTGTACAACGTCCCATCCAACAGCCGCATTAAATGCGGCCACATGCGGTTGCCAGCGCCAACCGGTTGAGGTGACCTCTCGGCCAATGGACGCTTGACACGTGTCCCTGTCCGGCATTTATTGTTACTATAAATAGCACCCCATTTCCTCATTTGTAACCAAGTCATAACACGCTGAAAACGCTCCACACTTTACAATATACTTTCTCTCTCTATATTTACTTGCTCTGACTTCTCTCTTATTATTCCCCGTAATAACCCCTCGGATAAGCTACCCCCGGGTACACTATCCATCACATATATGTTTTTTTTTTGTGGAAATGCAATTATAATTTAGGATTTTAGGCGGAGAATGTTTAGGCGAAAAATCTTTCTCTCTCCAGTGTAGTGCTTTTAGGTATAGGATGAAATTACATTTTAGGATTTCAGGATTATAGGATGATGATTTTTTTTGTGGAAATGGTAGTTACATTTTAGTAATTTAGGCGGAGAATGCTTAGACGAGAGAATTTTCTCTCTCCAGTGTAGTGCTTTTAGGTATAAGATGATGGTATTTTTTTGTGGAAAGTGAAATTACATTTCAGGATTTTACTGAGAAAATGCTTAGGCGGGATGATTTTCTCTCTCTAGTGTTGTGCTTTTAGGTATAGAATGAAATTACATTTTATGATTTTAGTATTATAGGATGATGATTTTTTTTTGTGGAGGGTGTAATTATATTTTAGGATTTTAGGTGAAGAATGCTTAAGCGTGAGAATTTTCTCTCTCCAGTGTAGTGCTTTTAGGTATAGGATAATGATATTTTTTTTTGCGGAAAGTGAAACTACATTTTAGCATTTTATGCGGAGAATGTTTAGGCGGGAAAATTTTCTCTCTCCGGTGTAGTCCTTTTAGGTATAGGATGAAATTACATTTTAGATTTTAGGCTTAAGCGCGAGAATTTTCTCTCTCCAGTGTAGTGTTTTGAGGTAAAGGATACGTTTTTGCGTTGACAAAAAGTCGACGCAAAATGTCAAAAGTTGACGCAAATACTTCATTTGCGTCAACATGTGGACGCTAATGTGTTGACGCTTGATGGAGTATATGGACTCTGACCCCCCGGTCTGCCGACTACTGGGCCTGGACAGCGGCCCACACACACGTTTAGCGGATATTATTCATATTATTCTACATTATTATTATTCAGATGTTCTAGATTAGTTTTTTGTACTATCAGCCCATTTATGTAACCGGGTCTGTCAGGCCCATATTAGAAGCCCAGACCCGGATTTTCCCTATATATACTCCTTATAGGAGGCTATTGAACCACAACCAATATTGATTCATACACAATACTTCTTCTCTTCTCCATATTCTTTATTCAATCTCTCCTAGTTTATACAATATGGGTATCAATTATCCAACAATGGTGCTCTCGTTGAGAGGTTTGAACACAATCAAGTGAGAAAACCTTCCCAAAAACAACAAAAAATTCACCCAAAACAAAAAAGGTCTGGATATCAGCAAAAAGAAGAAAAATTCTGTAATTTTGATCTGGGAGAGCTCCAGATCTACCACCGGCAGCACCAAACCTGGGCGCCTGGCGGTCCAACTGACCAAGTTCACCGTCGGAAGAGGTTAATCAAGTTCGTCGTTGTAGCCACGCCGGACCTCGCTGCCACCGCTTTTGCAGACCTTACCGCAACCAGAACACTGGAGACGGCCAATCCGGGTGACCTCACAAACCCAGCTCCTCAACCCATCCGCAGCAGAAAGGAAGGATTGAAAAATTTCAGATCTAGAATACGTTGGGTCTCGGAGGAGGTGTCAGCGTGCATCGGCTGACGTTCTTCGCCGCAGGCCCAAGTCAGGCGGCCGCTGGCCCATTGCATCGGATCTCTGGCCGCAGCTCTGTACATAGGTCGCAGGTCGGACGCCTTTAGCGGCAGACCTCGCTACCTCCCCAGCCCGCAGACCGGACCTCCGACCCCGTCGCCGCTCAACTTCGAGCCAGGTGAGTCTCCGCCATTAATGGTGGCTTGGAGCTATATAAATGTGTATTTGAAGTTCAGCCGGTCTTCCACCTTAGGCTAGATCCCGTGGTCGTCCTTGCACCATGGCAACCTCCCTGACCACTGCTAGCAAGCGGCTAGCAAGCAGCCAACAAGCGGTCAGCAAGCCGGTTTGTCCTTTGCTTGGCCAACGGGTCTTTCATACGGAGGTAGTATGTCTTTCCAAAGGATACTCCATATATAATTCCTTGGTTCTCAGAGGGCCACGTTTGTAGAGATGCCAACAGCCTCCCATGCTCTTGGTCGGATAGATGAGGGCCCTCCATGATTTGACCGGTCAATCAGACTCCCATGCTCTTGGCCGAAGTCAGCCCACTTGAGAAAGATACGTATTTTTTTTTTTAATTTTCATACTCCGTATTATTTATATTTATTTAAATCATTTCTTTTTGTCGGGCGAATGTCACACTGTCACGCACCTATGATCAAATGCTTAGTAGAGTGTGGTTTGAGACCCATCACTATGATTTAAAGCCCTGACTCTCAAGCACAAAGCCCTGACTCCTCAGGCACAAAGCACTGACTCTCAAGCATGAAGACCGGTCTTAGTCATTCCAAGAGTGGCGACCGTTGCGTACGAATGGCTCACACCTCCACTCTACTAAGTATTTTATCATTACATCAACAATTCGCATTTTCACTTTTTTCAAGTGACGAACTCCCGATCGGAAACATAAACCCCAAAAACGAAAATTTTATATGCATGTTAAATGTGTAGGTACGAAGATGACTTTACTCATTTTTCTCCTCGTCTCCACTCAAGGAGTGGGGGACTGGGAGACTGAGAGGTCAGATTTTCTGGATGAGCGGCAAATATCACGCATGAGCAGGAACGAGAGCTAAGTCAGATGAGGACAGGTTGAACTAGACAAAAGTGATTATGCCGGAAGGGACCTACCTTCCTTGTTTCATGTTGGGGGCGTTAGGTGTACAGTTTTTCCTTTTATTACGATTTTTTCCCACTGGTTTTTTCCTAGTAAGGGTTTTTAACGAGGCACCTCCCCATCATTGACAAGGGTGGCGGTCCCCCGACCAAAGAGGAAGAAATCAAATACAGAAGAACGTTGCAGATACACTTTGGACTACTCCCTTTCGCCTCGAGTACTCTCGACTCAGGGAGTGGGGGACTCCTGATGGAGTATATGGACTCTGACCCCCCGGTCTGCCGACTACTGGGCCTGGACAGCGGCCCACACACACGTTTAGCGGATATCATTCATATTATTGTACATTATTATTATTCAGATGTTCTAGATTAGTTTTTTGTACTATATGCCCATTTATGTAACCGGGTCTGTCAGGCCCATATTAAAAGCCCAGACCCGGATTTTCCCTATATATACTCCTTATTGATACACAATACTTCTTCTCTTCTCCATATTCTTTATTCAATCTCTCCTAGTTTATACAATATGGGTATCAATTATCCAATAACGCTAATGCCTCGACGCAAAAAGTTTATTTACGTCCACTTTTTGTTGACGCAAATAAGATTTATCTTTTGCGTCCACTTTGCTGACGCAAAAAGGTCCTGGGTGCAAACAAAATTAAAAAGACTTTTACTGTCGACATATCGACGCTAAAAGTTATAAATTTTCCAAAAAAAAAAATAGTACTATTGTTGTTTTTCAATCAAATACTAACTATAAATGTCATTAATATTTATCACGAATCAAGAATAAAATACAAATCCAATATTCATCAAACATTGTATGTGGTAAAGCGTGTCATATCCCGCCTTCATTTTCTTCCATGTAGGGTGAATTTACCATTTTCACCGTCTGACATGTCTCCCAACCTTGAAATAGCATCTATAAGTGATTGTTCATGCTCCTACATTAAACAACACTCTTAAGCATCAGCTGATGTGCAACTAAAAACATATTAGTAACAATAGGATACAATTAATTCTTACCTTCAACACTTTCCTTGCCTTTTTAACCTCCGGAGGATCAGGATTGCTTGCACTAATTAACCTTTCTACCTGACCTAAAACCAATGAATTTAACATAAATAGGAAATCAGGAAAGGTGAGGAGTTATCAAAGTTGAGGAAAATGGCCTATGCAGACACCCTTATAAACATCCATATGGATCCCTGGTTACATTATTTGAACTATATGTTGGTGTACATCCAAATGACTACAGATCTACAATCTAATTTAATTATAATTAAAAAGTTTTCTTCCATTGAAAACATACTGCGACTAGTGCATTTATCATTTATCAAATATTCTTACACATGCCAAGTACCATATGCTTTTCAAACAATCATTTGAACCGAATAGCCTATGAAGGCTTCATGTATACATTCAGTAAATGATCACTCTTAACATCATTTATTATGAAACTTGAACAATTTTCCTTAAATCTCAAATCAAATAAATAAAAAACAAACAAACTTTAGAACATACGATAGTATTAACCAAGTTGCAGTAAGTATTTGTAAGAATAATTAGAAAAGTAAATCTTAAACTTTTTTTTGAAAGAAAGTAAATCTTAAACTTAACTTACCAAGTTTATAGAGTTCAAGCTAGAAGATGATCTGAAAGTCTTGCTCTGGGTGCTGCAATAACTAAAAATAAAAAAGCCTTGGCAAAAGAAGTATCTTTCTCCCAACAAAATGAACCAAATGGTCACTCTTAACATCATTTTATTCTGAAACTGGAACACTCTTCCTTGAATTTCAAATCAAACAAATAAAAGCAAACAAACTTTAAACACATTAATTAACCAAGTTATAGTACGTTTTGTAAGAATAATAATCAAAGTAAATCTTAAACTTAGCATACCGAATTTACAGAGTCCAAGCTAGAAGATGATCTCATAGTCATGTTCCTGGTGCTGCAATAAAATGAAAAACAAACCTTAGCAAACCTTACCAAATAGGGCGGCAGCGGAAGAAAGTCAAGAGCCATCAGTTTTATATATGAACCAATATCAATGAGAACAAATGGGAGGTATTTTCTGTTGGGAATAACGGGATCGTGATAATATGAGAGGAAAACACTTCTATTGCTTTCAAGAATAGAAAGAAAAGACATACAAGCTCTAACTAAAAACTCTCAAAGACACCTCACATATCTCTCAAGGATATTCACAACACAAACTTGGTTGTGCTATGGTGATCTATTCTAATTTACTTGATGATAGAAAGACTCTCCAAGCTCTCTATTTATAGCACCAAAACTAGGTATTATGAAGGTGAGAGGAAGGTGGGATTAAACATGAGGAAACTTCAATGGTGGTTGAGGAAGCTCCCTTTGTCATTCTTGCACATGGATGAAGCTTCATGGTTGTTTCTTTCACATGGAGGAAGCTTCATGGTTGTTGCAATTGGATTCTTCAATTTGCTTGTACTTGGATATGTCCTGGAAATTGAATTCTTCAATTCTCCCCTTCCAGGCATATTCAAAACAAGCATCCTGACTATGTCTGTGCACAGCTCTAGCTTATCTCGTGTCACCACCTTTGTCAGCATGTCTGATGGATTCTCCTTTGTATTGATCTTCACTAGTCTCAACAGTTGTTGATCAATCGTCTCCCGTATCCAATGATACCGAATATCAATATGCTTTGTACGAGAATGGTACGTGGAGTTCTTGCTCAAGTCTAGAGCACTCTGACTGTCACAATGTACATTGTACTCTTTCTGCTGGATCCCAAGTTCTTGGAGAAAGCGCTTTAGCCACAACAATCTTTACCTGCTTCAGCGGCAGCAATGTATTCTGCTTCTGTTGTAAATAAAGCGACACACTTCTGCAATCTTGATTGCCAAGAAACAGCTCCCCCTGCAAAAGTGTAGATATATCCTGTAGTAGACTTTCTACTATCAATATCTCCGGCCATATCAGCATCTGTGTAGCCTTCCAAGACTGGATCAGCTCCTCCGTAACAAAGACATAACTTCGTGGTACCTTTCAAGTACCTGAGAATCCATTTGACTGCCTCCCAATGCTCCTTCCCGGGGTTAGAGAGAAAACGATTCACTGTACCCACTGCCTGTGCAATGTCTGGCTTTGTGCATACCATGGCGTACATCAAACTTCCAACTGCTGAAGAATATGGAACTGCTGACATCTCCCCGATCTCTTCCTTAGATGTGGGACATGTTCTTTTGCTTAACTTGAAGTGATTCGCAAGTGGAACATTAACTGGTTTGGGATCATTCATGTTGAATCTCTCAAGTACTCGTTCAATGTACTTCTCCTGAGATAGCCATAACTTGCGATTCTTCCCTTCTCGGGTGATCTGCATCCCAAGAATCTGTTGAGCTGGTCCTAAGTCTTTCATATCAAAAGACTTAGAGAGTTCTTTCTTCAGCTGGTTAATCTTCGTTGCATCTTTCCCAACGATCAACATGTCGTCTACATACAGTAGAAGAGCAATGAAGGTACCGTCTGGAAGTTTCTTGATGTATACACACTCATATGCAGTAGTCTTCTTGTAGCCTTGACTCTTCATGCATGAGTCGAACTTCTTATTCCACTGCCTTGGTGCCTGATTCAAGCCATACAAACTTTTAGATAACTTACACACAAAGTTATCATTTGAGTTCTCAAAACCTTCTGGCTGTTGCATGTAGATTTCTTCTTTCAAATCTCTGTGAAGAAATGTTGTCTTCACATCCATCTGTTCAAGTTCGAAGTTCATACTTTCTGCCAAGCCAAGTATAACTCGGATTGAGGTCATCTTTACAGCTGGTGCAAAGATCTCATCAAAGTCAATTCCTTTCTTCTGCTGGAATCCTTTGACAACCAACCGAGCTTTGTGTTTCACCACTTGTCCGGTTGCATCCTTCTTCAACTTGAACACCCATTTGTTTCTCAGTTCCTTCTTCCCTTTAGGAAGTTCCACGAGCTCATAAGTTTGAATTTTCTGCATAGATTCTAACTCATCCTGCATTGCTATTAGCCATTTTTCTTTATCCTTATGAGACACAGCTTCTTGAAAACTCTCCGGTTCTCCATCTTCAGTTAACAAAAGATATTCAGATGATGTGTACCTTTTTGATGGTATATGGCCTCGTTCAGATCTACGAACAGGTGGAACCATTTGAGAAGAGCTACCATCATCTATGCCTGGCGAGGTGGGTTGTGACTCCCCTTGCTCTGCACTCTCTTGTGTCTCCTCATCCTCTTCTGCTTCTGAGTTGTTTTCATGCACTTCGTCATTGTTTCTCAATAACAAGTGAGGTGCTTCATTTGAAACTTGAGCACCCTCATTTGACTTCCGAGACATTGTGGGTTTTTCAATGTCTTCTATTGTCAAATCTTCGTGGAACACAACGTCCCTACTTCTGAACACTTTTTTCTCCTTAGGATCCCATAACCTGTATCCAAACTCTTCATTTCCATAGCCAACGAAAATGCATGGGATAGTTTTTGCATCGAGCTTCTGCCTGAGCTCTTTGGATACATGTGCATATGATGAACAACCAAATACTCTAAGATGTGAGTATGTAGGATCCTTACCTGTCCATACCCTCTCTGGAACTTCAAAGTTCAGTGGTGCTGAAGTTGATCAGTTGATAAGATAGCATGCGGTGTTGACTGCTTCTCCCAAGAATGACTTCAGATGTTTAGCCATATTTAGCATGCTCCGGACACGCTCCATGATAGTCCGGTTCATTCTTTCAGCATCACCGTTATGCTGAGGGGTGCGTGGTACTGACTTCTCATGTCGAATGCCATATGTTCTACAATATGCATCGAATGCCCTGGAAGTATATTCACCTCCATTATCAGATCAGAGACATTTCAACTTCTTTCCTGTTTCACGTTCCACCAAGATGTGAAATGTCTTGGAGAACTTGAACACCTGATCTTTCGTCGTCAGGAAATACACCCACACTTTCTGAGAAACATCATCGATAAAAGTCAGAAAATATATGCTTCCACCGATCGATTCCACCTCGAAAGGACCAGAGACATCGGATGTACCAAACTTAACAACTCCGATCTTTTAGTTGAAGTAGAACCAAATGATATTCTATGTTGCTTACCAAACAGACAATGACTGCAAGGACCCAGTGCAGCGTTCTTGTCGATGTTGATAAGGTTCTTCTTCATCAAGGTAGTCAACCCTTTCTCACCGATGTGGCCGAGCCTCAGGTGCCACATATTCTGAGAAGTCTCCTCTGCAATGTTGAGGCTATCCGCACAAATCCTCAAATGAGTTTTGTACAATGTGCCACAAACATGTCCTCGAGCGATTGTCAAAACACCCTTTGACATATTCCAGGTGCCCCTGTTAAAGTGGTTGTCATACCCCTGTTCGTCAAGACATACCACAGATAGGAGATTGAGCCGAAGGTCTGGAACATGTTTGACATCCTTCAAAGTGATTGTGCTCCCAGTACTCGTCTTTATTTGTACATCACCAATTCCAGCTATTCTAGAGGAACTTGAATTGCCCATCTTCACTGCTCCAAAGTCTCCAGCTTTGTAAGTTGTGAAGTAGTACCTGTGGGGAGTAACATGGTAGGATGCTACAGTATCTACCACCCATTCAATGTCCTCTCTTGAGACGTGAAGGCATGTTTCATCATTGATAGTACAATACGCCACATCACCTGAGATTGTGATGAGCGCTTCACCACCCTTGTTCTTCGCTTGAGAATTGCTCTTGCCTCACTCCTCTAGCAATTTATAGCAATTCTTCTTCATGTGACCCTCTATACCGCAATGGTGGCCGGTATAAGAAGGTTTCCGGCCATCTGATGATCTCCCCCGACTTTTGCCTCTGCTTTGCCACTTTCCCCTACTCTTTCTTTGTTGCTTTCCTTGTGATCTTCCTCGATTCTCCGTCACAAGGGCATGAGTCTGATCTGTGCCCATGTCTTTCCTTCTTGCCTCCTCATTGAACAACGCATCCTTGACCACATACATGGTAAGTTTGCCATCTGGGGCTGAGTTGCTGAGAGTAACAACTAGTGTCTCCCAACTATCAGGAAGGAAACTAAGAAGTAGTAGAGATTGCATTTCATCTCCAAGTGGCATTTCTACACAAGATAGTTGATTTACCAGACTCTGAAATTGATTAGTATGTTCGGCAACAGAAGTTCCACTTTTGAGCTTCATATTGACAAGGCGCCTCATCAGTAGGGCCTTATTCCTAGCGGTCTTGGCTTGGTACAAATCTTCTAACTTCTTCCAAAGGGAATAAGCGTCGGTTTCTTGTGCAACATGGTGGAAGACACTATGGTCGATCCATTGTCAGATTTGACCAATAGTTTTTCTATTAATTTTCTTCCACTCCATTGACTTGGGCGGGTCAGGATTAATACCTTTCATCTCTATTGGATCAAAAAGGTCTTTACAGCTAAGGAAATCTTCATCCGAGGTTTCCATAGCATGTAGTTGGTAGCCGTGAGCATAATCATAGCCCCGGAAGATGAAGTTGACTCGTCAAAGGTCAATTTCACCTTCTAAATAATTTTGATTTTCTGTTTTAGAAAAACCGGAGCAGAATTTTGAAAAACGGGAAGCACCGTTGCGTCCGGAACGGCCGAAAATGGTGGGTAGACACTTTCGGGGTCAAAATATATTTTTTGAAAAATTATAGGTGGAAATTATAATTTTCCAACAATTGAGGGACCAAACTGCAATTTTTCAAAACTTAAAAAATGACCGGTCATGTGGCAGATGACGTGGCAGTGAGGTGGCGCTGACTGGCCATTGACGTGGCAGCTGACTGGGCGCTGGTGGAAGATGGTAGTGGACTGGTGACGTGGCGGCTGACTGTACTGGGACTGCACCCGTGGCGCTGATGTGTCGCTGACGCAGCTCTGGCTGGCTGAGGACGTCAGCGATGACGTCAGTCGTCTTCTACCTCTGGACTGCCCGTACTGCGCGTGAAGACGCAAGCAGTATTTTGCCAGCGTTTGGCGGCGCGTACGGCAGCTTCCGGTGGCCAAAAAATTCCCCAAAAATACCAGTTTTCTCGTCTCGACGAGACGAATCCAATAGTTTATTCAGATTGCAATTCCGAGCAATACTTAAAAACTCGAATTTTCAGACAATAGAATTTTGTCTGAAAAATCTGGGGAAAATATCAAAAGCTCAACAAGGCTGTGATACCACTTGTTGGGAATAACAGGATCGTGATAATATGAGAGAAAAACACTTCTATTACTTTCAAGAATAGAAATAAGAGACATACAAGCTCTAACTAAAAACTCTCAAAAACACCTCACATATCTCTCAAGGATATTCACAACACAAACTTGGTTGTGCTATGATGATCTATTCTAATTTACTTGATGATAGAAAGACTCTCCAAGCTCTCTATTTATAGCACCAAAACTAGGTACTATGAAGGTGAGAGGAAGGTGGGATTAAACGTGAGGAAACTTCAATGGTGGTTGAGGAAGCTCCCTTTGTCATTCTTGCACATGGATGAAGCTTCATGGTTGTTGCTTTCACATGGAGGAAGCTTCATGATTGTTGCAATTGAATTCTTCATTTTCAATGGCAAAGAGAGAAGGGTGAGGAAAATATTTAAAAGTACATTCACAGATTAAAACTTACAGTTCAAACATTCCAATAATACTGCCATAAATTTAAGGAAAATATTGAAAACAGTTGAGGTTTCATCTTTTGATGACGACGGCGTTGATGAAGCCGTTTGTCATATGAAGGACCGGGCTTTCAAGCTGGTTCTGGAGATGAAGCATTGCGTCGGGGACGCTCGTCGTTTGATGACGACGGCGTTGATGAAGCCGTTTGTCATATGAGAGATCAGGCTTTGATGCTGGTCTGAAGTTGAAGGACGGCGTTGGGGACGCTCGTCCTTTAATGAAGGACTGCGTCGGGGACGCTCGTCCTTTGATGACGACGGCGTTGATGAAGCCGTTTGTCATATGAAGGACCAAGCTTTGATGATGGTCTGATGTTAAAGGACAGCGTTGGTGACGCTCGTCCTTTGAGGAAGGACTGCGCGTTAGCGCCCGCTTAAAGATGAGGGACGACGTTACATGCTCGTCTGATGATGAGGACGACGTTGGACGCTCGTCTGATAATAGATGATGTTGGACGCTCGTCTGATCCGCATGCATGGTCTTGCTTCGTCCATAATGCATAGTATTTGTCTGATATGTAATTAGCCAAATATGTGGCTTGATTTGTGGGGATTTCGCTCGAGGCCGGCGAGTGCACGGTCCTTCAGTTGTCCCTCTATTATTTGTGGGGATTTTTCTCGAGTTCGGCGAATGCACGGTCCTCCGACTGTCCTTGTTTTATTTTTGGGGATATCGCTCGAGGCCGGTGAGTGTGCGGTCCTTCGACTGTCCCTCTTTTATTTCTTCCTCTTTACTTCTTTGAGCGAGGAGTGGGGGGTCCTTCTTTCAGGCTTGGGGTCCTTCTTTCAGGATCGATATAGGGGGTTGCTATTCCCTCGGTCGATAGGGAGTCCAGGATGGGTTTATCACCCTCGCTTGTAGGACTTTCCCTGATCTTGGGGGGTCCCCTCGTGTATTTACGACGCGGGACTAGACTTTTGGTCAGTTTCTGACAGCTATCATTTCCCAACCTCAAGTGTGAAGATTTTGTCACCTCGGCCTTCTTTCAGGCTTGCCGCCATACGATTTAGCGTGAGGGCGACGCATTGAGCTTCTCGTTTCCCGATGTGGGCCATTTTGTGGGCCCTTCATCCTAGACATCATCGGTCATACCTGGGCATTTCACCTCGAAGGGGCCGATACGATGTTTGGATTGTGTGGCATTGATGTGAGTTTTCTCGCACTTAAAATGGATCGTAATATAGTGGTGTAAGTACCGGCATGCGAGTCCCATCTGCTAGCCTGAGCTGGATTGAAGTGGAGGGTTGTGTTTGGTCCACTATTAATCCCAACTGTGCAGGTGTGGTGGTCAAAGGAGGGGCTGTAACGCCCAACTGTGCTGGTACATTGTCATTGGTAGTGCTAGCTAGGGTTCTTCCTGCACACTCAAATGGATTCTGTCGCTTATCTGGTACAGGGCAGTTCTCCTCTTTCCTTGTGAGATTAACTTGAACAGACGTCTTCCTATCAGATGGCTGAAGTTCCACAGGGCACTCGGAATTCCTTATACTCTCCAAAAAGGGTGCATTATCAGGATCATCCAACCTCCGTAGAGGTCCATCATCCACTGTGAATCCATTTCTCCAACCATCTGATGTTTGTTATTGAATAAGGTCTTCTAAAAGTCTAAGACTGGCATAGCCTTTATAATGCATATAGGTTAACAAAGAATAAGATGAAGAAAGCTGGAAAGGTAGGCTTAAATACATAACATACCTGGTTCTGTTCGTGTTCATCCATGTAAAAATCATTGAAGTCTCCCTGCCCCAGACAATGTTCATGCACAAACCCACCTATACATATTGGATCAACAATAAGACCTTTTCTTGTGCTCTGTTTCTATATCTAGAAAATTAACACAAGAAGCAGATACTCGGTTTAGAAAATTGCACATGTATTATCAAGCATGTACATGCGATTGATGTTGTTTTGGCCAGTACCTGGAAGCATGGAAGAACCAAAGTTAAAAGCTGCAACTACGAAGGAAAGAATCAAAGATAAATCTCATACCCCTCTGACTATGGAACCTACAGGTTGCAGCATATAATGAGTGTTAAGTTAGGGTAAAACAGCTATAGTGATCATATAATAAGTGTTAAGAAATCTTGGAATACACACTCCTAGGCTATGTTCGGAATGCGATAAAGAGGAAGATGAGAAACATTGTCGAAGAAACTACTCTCATTTTAATGTTTTATTATACATAAAAAACTAAAATGCAAATAAAATCAATTCCGATTAAAACATTTTAAAGTTCTCATTCATTTTTACTCCGTACTTTCTAGTCACTATATAACAAAAATATATCAAAAAGGTTGAACTCATAACTGAATTTTATGTATTCCCTGAATTTCTTTCTCTCACGATTGTTATCTATTTTTCAGTCTGAAATTACAAAGAAAAAGGTATAAACCAAAAACCAAAAAAGATAGTTTGCAAGGATCACCCATGTCCTTGAACAATCATTTGATGCACAGAGCAAAGCTCTATTGTTCAATAACAAACGAACATTATCAGGTCACCTTTGGCGAGAAGCCAAGTTCGTCCGTGAAGTGAATCGACTTTAATATCTATTTATCAAATTTCCAACATCAGCCACATATTAATGTCCTACTTTTACTTTCAAATTAATGGGGTGCTTACATTAGCCCCACATTCGATGAGCTTCTGGACATAGGTGATCTTTCCATGCATTGCAGCCAACATCAATGGAGTCTGAACCATCCAAAATCAACCAAAACAATAAACACCATCAGCCGTCATTAGGGAGAAATATAAAGAAAATGCACAAAATATCCAACCAAACAAGGAAGAAGAAGAAGAAAGCACATTAAGGACATCCGGGTTGACAGATATGTTTAATGGCATATTAAGGACCTGACAAAATTAACTGATACCCATCCATCAACATTGATTTAAGTAACTAAAGATTGTGTTGGTCCAAAATAGGACGCTCGTAGGCTTTTAGGAAAGCTACGTACGACACTCAAGCAAGAATTAGGAAAGTACGAATATGGAAAGTTAGACAGAAAATAGCATATCAGTATTTGAAATTCGAATTGCCTTTTATAGGCGATTACAAATGGTAACTGCCGAACATAATAATGACTAAATTAATTACAACATTAATACGGAATTAAACACATAATTAAGTAGCGCATTGATTGTTGGCCGTTACTCTTCCTGGCTGGCAGGCTGGACGCTTGAGCTCCCTCCTGCTGGACTGGACGGTGGGCTTCCCGCTAGGCTGAAGGAAGGCTTCTCACTGGGCTGGAGGCAGGCTCCCGGGTAGGCTGGAAGGCAGGCTCTCGGGTAGGCTGGAAGGCAGGCTCCCCGATGGGCTGGAGGCAGGCTCCCACCTGGGCTGGACCGCAGGCTCCCAGTTGGGCTGGATCGCAGGCTCCCAACGGGGCTGGTGGTCGGTAGGCTCCTGGCTAGGCTGGAAGGCAGGCTCCCCACTGGGCTGGAAGGCAGGCTCCCCACTGGGCTGGAAGGCGGGCTCCCCACTGGGCTGGAAGGTAGGCTCCCCGCTGGGCTGGTCGACAGGCTCTCTTGGGCTTCCGCTCCTTGATTGCCCTGATTGGTTGGGTCGACTCGAGCTCTAGGTTGCTGGGCTTGGGCCCGCTAGTCCAAGTTCGGGGCCTGGGCCGATTAGGCTCTGGGCCTGGTCCCATAACCCCATCACGAGTCCCCCACTCCCTTAGTCGAGTAGTAGACTCGGCTAAGAGGGAGTAGTTCAGGTCAGCTGCCCATTAAAAAATATTCACATATCAGGGAGCCATAATTGTGGATTCTGTCAATCCCACAATTTATGGAGATTTCCAAATTTCGAATAAGGCACTCAACTTTAAAAGGCCCCAAATTAATTCCCTTAGCGTTCTAGCATTCCAGCAGCAAGCTTTCTCCCAGACTTCAGGATCCAGGTCAGCTTCAAAAAATCCCTGAAATTCATTTTTATTACTTCATAAATTATTTTTGGACTTTATTTTATTTTTCCTCCCTTTTCTTTTCTTTCCTTTTCTTTTCTTTCCTTCTTTTTTCTTTCCTTTTCTTTTTTCTTTCCTTTCTTTTTTCTTTCCTTTCTTCTCTTTCCTTTCTCTCTTTCCTTTCTCTCCCACGACCTGCGTCCGTCTTCCTCACGTCGCCCCAGCGCCGCCGCCGTCAACCAGGGGACCGGGTTGACCGCCGCCTTGCTCCGAGCGACTCCCGTGTCGACCTCTGCTGTGCCAACCACCGGTCGCCGATGTTTCCTCTGTAGTCCGGCGAATCTGACCGGCGGATCTGGGCTCCTGTGGTGGCCGACGCGTGCTACAGGGATTGGCGGGCTGTCATGTGCCACCCACCGGTCGCCGATATTGCCCCTGCAGCCCGGTGAATCTGGCTGGCGGGCCTGGGCTCCTGTGGTGGCCGGCGCACGCTATAGGGATCGGCGGCCACCCCATTGTCGGACGGTGTCACCCAAGAGGTTGGCGGCTAGACGGCTGGGTGACCAAGCGCCCTCGGGCCGGATGGATTTGTCCTTCTCACGGGCGTCCATGTTGTTCATCCGCTGCCAACCATCGTTGCGTAGGAAGCCGAGCGGCCAGGTGGTTCCCCGAGTCCAAGTTGGGCGGCACCGTCCCTTTCTTGGCCGGCTGCTGTCGGGCCTCGAAGGAACTAGGGCTGAGGCAAGCTAATGCCCATATATGCGGTTCCCCATGGAGCTAGGTATCACCTTGGCCGAGCAATGTTGGTTGGGGATCGGACCGGCGGCCGCCACTCTGCCGGAAGACTTTGCTTAGGAAGCCGGCGGCCGTCCCACTGCTGGCTGGCATTGCCCTCCCCCTAGGCGACCAAGGCGGGCACCCCCTGCTTGATGCATTCCATGTTGATTGGCAAACTTGTCACTTTATCATTTTATTTTTATTTTTGAGGTGCAGGTGCGATCTTCCCAATCTGACCATGCAAGACGATGGACGTTCATCCCATGAAAACAACGATCATGTAGATTCGGGATTATCGGCTATTATTGGAGGAGAGCGCGGGGCGGCCGTGAGACCCATGCGGGTCAGCCACGGCCCTCGGCCACGTATGCATGCGGGTGTTACTAGTGGACGGCAAGCTGATGTTCTCCCTGAGTTGGCTCCAGCGGGACGGGTTGCCATTTCTGAGGGACGACCCCTCAATGTTCTAGACAGAGCGTGCATCCAACCTGTGAACGTACCAGACTCTGACGATGATTCTGATACTCGGGTGGACTTGGATTCCTGGTGGGGCCTTGATAGCAGCGGAATACCGGATCTCCCTTCTCGCGTCACAGAAGGGGATCTCGTCATAGCATATAGTCTGATTGGTGATAATTGTTTGTTGGAACCTCCGGTGGCCACTGACGTATTGAGCGATCCACCAGCCCCCTATTTCGGGGTCCATATCCGCTCACTGGAGTTAGGGATGGCCGTGCCACTGCACCCCTTCCTGGTTCGGTTCCTTCACTTTTTAGGTGTGGCCCCGGGTCAATTGGCTCCGGCGGCTCATATGTTCGTTGCCGCTTTCGTGGCGCGGTGTGAGGATGTGGGCCTCACACCCACGATTGATCTGTTTTTCAGCTGCTTCCAGTGGCGTGCTTCTAGCTTTTTCGCCTTACTCTCCCAGAGGCCGGTGAGCAAACTGTTTCGATCGGGTTACCCCCGTTCAGGGAAAGGGTGGAAGAAGAGATGGATATGGGTATCCGACCCCAACCTCCCGTCCCCTCTGCCTCAGTGGGGTGAACGGGTTCGGAAGTGTGACCGGGTCGCTCTCTCCCCTGGTCTTAAGTCCTCCATCGAGATATTGTCCGCAGGCGGTCCCCACTCCATCAACTCATATTTAGGTGACTGTCATCTGCCTGGTCTATGTTTTCTACTTTGTATTTTATTCTGCTTATCCTCACATTTTTCTTCCGCAGCTGTGCCTGAGAAGCTCGTTGTTGAGGCGGAATCCGATGAAGAGGAGGAGCCTGAACAAGTCATCGTTCATGTGGCAGCAACGACTGCAAAGGGGAAAGGGCACGGAGCCCCCCCTCCAAGAAGGGTAAGAGTTACCTTCGGGCCTCGGCCAACTACGCCAGTGCAGGAGAAGCACAAGGGTGGACTCGTCGATCTCCTAGTCAAATTGGATGGGTCCGATGAGGAGGAGGAGGAGGAGCCCTGCCCCGCCGTTGCTGATGTGGCCCCCAAGACGGTTGCGGGGAAAGAGCGCGGAGCCTCCTCCCCGAGCCGAGGGGAACGAGTCTCGAAGAAGGCCAAGGTCGCCCCCAAGTTTCCTTCCGCTGAGCAGGTACATGAGGGTGCAGATGAGAGGATGGCCGAACGGAGCAGCCATGACACCCAGCATACAGTTACTTACGCCTTCCCATCTTCGAGTGTCTCGATTGTGCATGAAGGCTTCCCGGTCGTGGATTATGCTTCATCAATCCTCCCACCAGGCGACCTCACCTGTACGACTTCCCAAGAGTTTCATCCCCTCTTGGAGGGTTCTATCCGGTCACATATCGAGGTAGGTTGATCACGTTTTGGTGTGGATTGTGTTTATCCCTGAACCCCCTCACATTTTTCGTTTGTCTATCTTGCAGGGGCTCGCCAAGACCATCAGGGCACTTCACGCAGCCAATCATTCTCATGCCAGGCTTCAGCGTGAGGTTGACGAAGCTAGGGCTGCCCTGCGGGCCAGCCAGAAAGCCTTCTCCGAGCTGCAGTCCTCGCGTGCACAAGAATGTGAAGAAGCGGCCAAACAAGGAGCCAAGAAAGCGCTCTCCGAGTTCCAGGCCTCCGAGCAGTTCCAGAAGCTCATCTCTGCGAGGGTGCAAGCGGAAGAGTGTGAACTAGTGCAGAGGTGGCTGACGACCCCCGACGGAGAGTATTGGCGCGCTCGCGAAGTCCTCTATGCTTTTCAGAGTGGCAAGTATTTGATGCAGCAGAAGGTGTATGGCCGGTTGAAGGATCTCGACCCTGACTTTCATCCATCCACACTGGGCCTTCCTGGCCGTATGAAGAAACCCGTGGAGGCGATAGCCCTTCTTCCCCCAGAGGTCGTCCGTCAGGAGGAGGAGCTTGGTAGTTCTAACGAATGGGCTTGGTTCTTTCCGTCAGCTCCGGGGAACATGACTCCTGTGGCCCCTGGCCAGGACTTGGTTGGTGTGTTAGATGACATTCCCGAGGTTGATGGCGATGGGTCTGTCCAGCCGTGACATTGTATTTTGTATTTCCTTTGTTTCCCACTTGAATACTTTGTGGATGTTTGATTTTTATTTCATACGCCTCCTTTTCTATACTTTGCATTACGAATACTTAGCAATTTATTCGGGGGTCTGGCTTCTCTAACCTCCCGGGGGGCGGTTAGGCTGGCGTGGCCGAGCCTATCCGTGCCCCTCCTAGTTGGGCAGTAGTGATCTGTTCGCTATTGATATGGAATCAACAAGTAAGCGACTTGTTTGGCCAGCAAGGTCGGACATTGAACCGACGAGGAAGACCCTTAGGTCGGTATCCTGAACGTTCATGACCCGGGGGTCAGTCCTACTGTCACTTTAACCCGTCCAGTTTGCCTGGACTTGGGGAATAATCTGGTTACTCCCGCATGGATAGCCAAACAACAGGGGCAGACCCTGCATGATCCACCAGAACGAACCCGCACCGCCAACTCAGGGATGACGAGAGTGCGAGCTGCTTGGCCAGCGATGTTAGGCGGCGAGCACTCGAAAGGACCCGGAGGTCAGCATCCTGAGTACCCTCGACCCGGAGGCCGGCCCTACCGTCGCCTCGACTGTCGCGGCTAGCTCTTTACTTTAGAAAATTTTCCGGATTCTTGAAAATCGCTTGGCTATTTTCGGTTAAAGAGCCTAGCCGAGGTCGGCCAAACACCGAGGGGGCTTATAATACCTTTTTTTTTTGCCGCCGCCCTTTATTGCTAAGTGAGGCCGGACCTCTTTTGATGACAAAATATCGCTAGCAAAGTATATTGAATTCATGATGTGGGCGGACCACATGAAGAATTACAAATTGTAATCCCGTGCTCGGAGCACAGGAGTTTACAAAGAAAAGTGAAACTTCGATTTTCTACTGGTAAAACTTCATCAGGTACTCGGCATTCCAGACGCGGTCTACCAACCGGCCTGTTGTTGTCTTCAACTTGTATGTCCCAGGGCCGATCACTGCGTCAACCACGTAAGGGCCTTCCCACTTGACGGAGAGCTTACCTCCCTCTGTCGGCCTGCTGGCCTTCCTACGTCTTAGGACATAATCCCCGACGTCGAAACTCCGGGGTCGGGCTCAGCTGTCTTGGTACGCCTTGACTTGTCGTCGATAATTTTCCGCTTTGATGAAGGCACGATCTCTTCTTTCCTCAATGAGGTGGAGCTCGGCTCGGAGCCTCTCCTCATTGCTGGCTGGTTCAAACTCTTCCACTCGCCGGCTGGGAACTACGGCCTCGAACGGTGCCCTCGCCTCAAAGCCATAACACAAGGCAAAGGGGGTCTCTCCTGTTGCCTTCCTTGGGGTTGTTCTGAAGGTCCAGAGTATATTGTTCAACTCCTCCACCCAGGCAGTCCCGAGGGCCTCCAACTTCTTTTGCAGTCCATCGACGATCGTCCGGTTGGTGTTCTCCACCTGTCCATTTGCCTTGGGGTAGCAGACCGCAACTCGGATGGATTCTACTCCCCACTCTGCACAGAATTGCCGGAAGGCTTCGCAGTCAAACTGCCTTCCGTTGTCGGAGATTATTTGGAGGGGAACCCCAAACCGGCAGAAAATATTCTTCCATATGAACTTCTTACATTGGAGATGTGTGATGCTTGCAAGCGGCTCGGCCTCAACCCACTTCGTAAAGTAGTCCACCGCGACGATGACAAACTTCCGGTTTCCCGACCCGGTTGGTAAGGGACCGACCAGGTCGACACCCCATCTTGTGAATGGAAGGGCGGTGCTGATCGGTGTGTACATCGTTGCCGGTCGGCCGGGGCTCTTCTGGAACTTCTGGCATGTCTTGCATTTCCTTGCATAGTCAGCGCAATCCTTCATTATTGTTGGCCAAAAGTACCCCTGGAGGACGACCTTCCTAGCTAAAGTGCCTGCCCCCTGATGGGCGGAGCATACGCCCCCATGGAGTTCAGAGACGATCATTTCCGCCTCATGTGGGCGTAAACACTTTAGCAAGGTCCCATTGTAGGACCTCTTGTACAGCTTCCCATCCAAGACGACGTAGCCCGGAGCTCGTCGCCGGACTAACCTTGCCTCCTCTTCTTTCTCAGGGAGCGTCCCATCAGCTATGTAGCGCAGTAGGTCATCCACCCAACACCAGGCGACTGGTTGCAGGGGAAGGACGTCAATGGACGGTGAGGCTGATATGCTTGAGGTCGTCATCTCCTCAATGCGTGCAATTTTTGATATATGTTCAGGTAACCCTTGGGATAGCTTTGAGAGGAGGTCTGCATCAGAGTTTTGATTTCTCGGGATGCAGATCAACTCTGCTCGCTTGAACAACCCGAGCAACTCTCGAACAACATCTCGATACTTCATCATTCTTTCTTCCTTCGCTTCGAACTCACCTTTGACCTAGGAAACCACCAGGCGGGAGTCACATTTCATCGTTATCCACTCTGCTCCCATGGTGGCTGCCAATCGTAGCCCAGACAGTAGGGCCTCGTACTCCACTTCATTGTTGGAGACTTTGAAAAGATAGCGGTAGGCATAGTAGGCTCGGAATCCCTTGGGTGAGATGAGGACGATTCCGCCCCCGCATCCCTTGGTTCCTGCTGACCCATCAGTCGCTAGAGTCCACCATTGTTCATTGCTCTCTTGTTGCCTATCTGCCACTTCTCGGGCCGTGCATTCCACAATGAAATCAGCCAGAGACTGGCCTTTGATGGACATCTGAGGCTGGAAGTCAACCTCATATTGGTTGAGGAGCATCGACCACTTCACTACCCGGGTAGTGTCGGGCGCCCTCAGAGCGGCACCTAGGGGTTGGTCCGACAGGATTCTGATCGGGTGCGCTTGGAAGTAGTGTGTCAACTTCTTGGCGGTGACGTAGGCGGCATATATTGTCTTCTCGAGCGGGGTGTACCGGAGCTTAGCATTCTGGAGGGTCTTGCTCACATAGTAGACGGGAAGTTGAACGCCTTCCTCCTCGCGAACCAACACAGAACTGATTGCGCCTTGGGAAACCCCAAGATAAAGGATTAACGTCTCCCCCCTCTCCGGCTTGCTGAGTAAAGGCTCAGAGAGGAGGTACTTCTTCAGGTCGTCGAAGGCTCGCTGACACTCATCATTCCATACGAAACCATTTTGTTTCTTTAGGACCTGGAAGAAGGGTAGGGACTTCTCGGCGGACTTGGATATGAAGCGTCCGAGGGATGCTAGCCGGCCGGTGAGAATCTGGACTTCTTTCACTGACCTCGGGGGTTCCATGTCAAGTATTGCCCTTACCTTCTCAGGATTTGTCCTCCGGTCCCCACGCGAAGACAACGCTAAAAAGGACAAGTACCTGGATAATCTTCTCCCTCAAGCCGGCCGGGAGCCCGGTCCCGATCTTGACCTTCCGCTCCGGCCTCTCGGGGTCAATCTGGATCTCCTCCACTTCTGAGGTGGGTTCAGCGCGGAGCTGACCCTCCTCATACTTCATGGCTTTGCTGTTGATAGTGTGGACCCTCAAGTCTTTTTGACCGATTTGTTTGCAAGCTTTCAGATAGCAGCTCCTCGCCATTCGCTGATCTCCCCTGGCGACCCCAACGCCATTCGGAGTGGGAAACTTCATGCATAGGTGCTCCTGGGATATCACACATCTGACGTCTTCCAGGGCTGACCTTCCCATGATGATCTTATGCGCACAAGTTAGGCGTACGACGATAAACTCGACGTCTAACTTGGATACGCAGGGCTCGGAGCCCACCATCACTGGGAGGACTATGCTGCCCTCCGACTCAATAGAGTCCCCGGTGAAGCCCGAGAGTGGGGTTCTCATCGGGATCAAGTCTTTTCGGTCCAGCCCGAGACCTTGGAAGGTGTCATAGTACATGATGTTAACGGAGCTCCCATTGTCCACCAGGACTCGGTGGACGATCGTGTTGTTGATTTCGACCTTGATGACCAAGGCATCCCTGTGCGGCGGAGGCATCGGTGGCAAATCTGCGTCGGTGAAGAAGATGGGGTCCCTCTTCACCCTCTTGTCGGCGGGAGCCCTGGTTATCTCCCCGACGTATAGGGCTCGGGCCCACTGCTTCCGCTCTCCAGAGGTGTCGCCTCCCTGGGGTCCCCCGAATATGAACGAACGTCGATGGTACTCTTGGGGGCCGTTCCCTAGGTCGGCATCGTCTTCCTCGGAGAAGGCGCCGAGCTCCCGCTTCTTGGTAGGCGGTGTCTCCTTTGACGTGATAGCTTGGTCGGACCGCTGCCACGTCAGGCTCCTCTTCTACGGGATGCCTCCTTGCTTGCCAACGAATTGGCCCAGGTACCCTTTCTGGATGAGTTCTTCAATTTGCCGCCGGAGAATGACGCAATCATCTGTATCATGCCATGCTCTCCGATGGAATCGACAATATTGGTCGTGGTTGCGCTTGGCAGTCACCACATCACACTCCTCAGGAAAGTTGACTAAACCTTGCTCCTCCGCGTAGTCGAGGATGGCCTCGACCGGCTGAGCAAGTGGAGTCAATTGCTTGACGGGCTGTAGCGGTCCGCTCGGGACGTCCGCCTTGCCCTTGCCTCTACTTTTGTTACCTTGGTATTTGTTGTTTTTTTGCTAGCTTTGCCGTCATCTTTCTCAGCACCCGAACCGGTTTCCTTCTTCTTTTCTTCTTTTGCACCTTCTTCCTCATCTCTTTTCCTCTGCAAGGCGTCCTCCGCCTCGGCTTGCCGGTCGGCACGGCCGAGTGTCTCCTCGTACGAGGTAGGGGGACTTCTGACGAAATCTTTGTAAAGCTCGCCCGATTAGATAGAGTTTGTGAGCATGGCCACCCTGGTCCTGTCATCAAGGCCCTGAACCTTGACTGACTCGGCCCTCCACCTCGCTAGGAAGGTCGACAATGATTCCTTCTTCCCCTGTTTTAGGCCGAACAGGTGGCTGATGTTTTTCTTGACGTCTCGGGAGCTCGCGAACCTCATGAGAAAGCGCTGAGCCAACTCACGGAAATTCGTGATACTCCCGTCGGGTAGAGAGTCATACCATTCACGAGCCGGGCCATCCAAAGTGGCGGAGAAACCGCGGCATCGGATGGCGTCCTCGTACCCCATCATGACCATGTAGGAAAGGTACCGAGATACATGATGTTGGGGGTCAGAAGCGCCCTTGTATGCTTCAATGGCGCAGGGCTTGTAGCCCCTCGGCAACGGCGCATCCATGACCGCCCGGGTGAAGGGTTCGGGTATCCGGAGGTCGGACGTGTAGGGCTCCCCCCGACGACCCTCCTTCTCAACTCGTCAAGGCGCTGTCGTAGATCTTCCACCTCGGCCGGCGGTGGGTTCCCCCGGACAGCTCCAGCGCGGGACTGGGCATGTCTGGCGGCACCTCCAAGTCATCCGTGCACGTGAGATCGGGGCCCCACGTTTTGCCTCTCCGTGGAGCCAGTCCGACTGCTCGCCCGGTGAGAGTGGCGAGAGGGCTCGCCTCCTTTCATCTGCGTTGGGCGCCCCTTCTGGGCGCCCCTCCCCGTCTGCCGATGGGGTCGGCTAGGCTGCTGGGAGTCTTGTTCCCCCCCGCCGATGGGAGACTTCTTCCCCCTGTTTTGGTTGGATCCAGAGCGTCGCTCATCACGCCGCCTGGAGGACACCTCCACATCCGCTGACGTCTGTTGACGGGCAGGCTCATCCACATTTCCGCCAGACACCATCTGTCGGATATTTTGAGCCAAGGTCCCCAGAACCCGAGTTGCCTCCTGCAGGGCTTCCACCCCGACATTGAGTCGAGCCGGGTCCATGCGCGGAGCATGACGTCGGCCTCCCCCCGCCGGCTGCGGACCGAGCGCTCATCTTGGGTGTGGTTGAGCGTCGCCCTTAAGTCGCCGTGACCTGATAATTGGTTCCGAAGGTCGCCTTGGCGCGCCGCCCTCCTGCCCTGTGCATGGTTGTCGAGGGCACGCTGGCGGCCAGACCGGGCGGACTCCTCGGTGTGGACTGAGACATGGTCACGTCGAGACGAGATTCCGACCATCTTCCTGTGTGATTCCTACTCAAGTTATGTGAGAGACAATATAGGCTCTCAATGAAAGCACCAATGTTGGTCCAAAATAGGACGCTCGTAGGCTTTTAGGAAAGCTACGTACGACACTCAAGCAAGAATTAGGAAAGTACGAATATGGAAAGTTAGCCAGAAAATAGCATATCTGTATTTGAAATTCGAATTGCCTTTTATAGGCGATTACAAATGGTAACTGCCGAACATAATAATGACTAAATTAATTACAACATTAATACGGAATTAAACACATAATTAAGTAGCGCATTGATTGGTGGCCGTTACTCTTCCTGGCTGGCAGGCTGGACGCTTGAGCTCCCTCCTGCTGGACTGGACGGTGGGCTTCCCGCTAGGCTGGAGGAAGGCTTATCACCGGGCTGGAGGCAGGCTCCCGGGTAGGCTGGAAGGCAGGCTCCCGGGTAGGCTGGAAGGCAGGCTCCCGGGTAGGCTGGAAGGCAGGCTCCCCGATGGGCTGGAGGCAGGCTCCCACCTGGGCTGGACCGCAAGCTCCCAGTTGGGCTGGATCGCAGGCTCCCAACGGGGCTAGTGGTCGGTAGGCTCCTGGCTAGGCTGGAAGGCAGACTCCCCACTGGGCTGGAAGGCAGGCTCCCCACTGGGCTGGAAGGCGGGCTCCCCACTGGGCCGGAAGGCAGGCTCCCCGCTGGGCTAGTCGACAGGTTCTCTTGGGCTTCCGCTCCTTGATTGCCCTGATTGGTTGGGCCGACTCGAGCTCTAGGTTGCTGGGCTTGGGCCCGCTAGTCCAAGTTCGGGGCCTGGGCCAATTAGGCTCTGGGCCTGGTCCCATAATCCTATCAGATTGAATGATTGAATCTTTCAAATAAATTAGAGCCGATCTCGATCTGGCAGTTTAGTGAGTCATTTTGCTTTATTCCATCATAATCTCAAGCCAAAAATAATGAATCTTTGGCTCCATTGCAAATGATGGAAAACCTCATTGAGCTTTTCTGGATGAACTCAAAAAGAAAAACTGAGCATTCGGGTGTCCTCAGAGATAGTTTCATCACTCGACAAAATTGGGACACATGTAGTAGCTGCACAGTCGAGCGTTGGATCAGAGAGGTTCTCATCATTTCCAAGTAGCTAGGGTCTCTAACATATCCTTGCCAGCATCACAGGTAACCAATTGATGACAATCCTCGGTGACCGCCTCCTGTAGGGTGGCCACCGGGGTTTCATCACAATCAGGACGCACTGGGAGCTTGGCATCTATACTCATATCACAATTAGAGTCATTAGGGGCCACAGTTTGGAGTGTAAATAACGAAGTGGGACCTAGTTCAAGTATAGCAGTGACATAAATGGCAGTATTAGCGACAACAACATCATTTTCATGAAGTGAAACATTAACACAAGAAACCGTCCAAGCTTCCACAGTTTTGGCGGCTTTTCAGAAAATGCAGCAGCCTTTAAAGGTCTGGCAATATCAGATATTTTAGGGATTGTAACATGAAGAATAGAAATTGCCTGTGCATCGAACGGTGTGGCAGAATTAGCAATTTTAGGGCCTGTAACCAATGGATGAAAAACCTCGATTACCGCCTCGTGTAGGGTGGCCACCGGGGTTTCATCGGAATCAAAACTCACTTGGATTTTGGCAGGTGTAATCATATCACAATTAGAGTCATCAGTGACATTAACTGCAACATTAGAGATAATAGCATCATATTCAGGGACTGAAACATCAATAGAAGAAACTGCTCGGGCTTTCGGAAAATACATGAGCCTTTAAAGGTCTGGCATTATCAACAATTTTAGGGACTATAACATCAGTAAAAGAAACTGGTTGGGCATCTAAAGCTGTGGCATTAACAATAGCATCACTAACATGTAAGTCAATTGCATCGAAAGTTTGGGTATACGGATAATTCTCCTATACCCGACTATTGTTTGATGAATATAGCTGGTTAGGCCACTCGGGGTGCACATCATTTTCTCACACGGTGTATGGTGATGATCGTCCAAGAAATGTGTACAATTGGCTCATACACCCCAAACCTATAAGACACTTCCCCATGCCTAACCCGGACCTCCCCCAACTATTGTACAACGTAGACGTACCCCACTACCTATTCCCACACGCCCTTCCTGTTGAAGAGGGAGCTTTGTTTGTGCAGCAGCAGTAGATACCCGACCGGGTGGGGTCAGTCACCCGACCGGGTATGATGTGAATTTGGCCGGGCAACTCTCTGGATTGGGAAACCCGATCGGGTAAGGAGGTTTACCCGACCGGGTCCGTGGAAGGTTTTGGCTTCTGTTTAGCATACCCGACCTGGTGTCTACCCGGGTATGCCTTTTGAGGCGACACCCGACCGGGTCAAGAAGGGGACCCGACCGAGCCAGTGGAGTTTCTACCTTTCGGCTTTGGTTACCCACCCTGGTCTCAACCCGGGCATGCTTGCTGAGGAGTTACCCGACTGGGTCAAATAGGAGACCCGACCGGGTGTACGAGTTAATTTTAATTACGGCCTTAATTTTTTGGGCCTGCGGCTCTAATCTTTGTTTAGGTTTTCTTAAACCTATTTAAGCATATCTTGTAAGTTGTAATACCCCTTGACGCAGACCTAATAATAAAACAGCTCTCTCTCGTTCGCCGTGGACTAGCACAATCACCCCGATTGTGTGAACCACGTAAATTCTTGTGTTCTTGTTCTTTAATTTATCGTTTTATTAACCTAAATCGTAACAAGTGGTATCAGAGCTATGGCTGACGAAGGGAAGGTTAAGATCGATAAATTTGATGGTCAAGATTTTGCTTTTTGGAAGATGCAAATCGAGGATTATCTCTACCAGAAGAAGCTTCATCTACCCTTGTCTGAGAACAAACCAGAATCAATAGCGGAGGCGGAGTGGAACTTGCTGGATCGACAGGCTCTTGGTGTGGTGAGGTTGTCGTTGGCGAAAAACGTTGCTTACAACATCGTCAACGAGAAAACAACGTTTGGACTACTCAAGGCGTTATCCAACATGTACGAGAAACCCTTAGCGGCCAACAAGGTTTTCTTAATCATACAGTTGGTGAACACGAGAATGAAGGAAGGTGCAGCCGTAACAAATCACGTCAACGAGTTTAACTCAATCATATCCAGGTTAGGTTCGGTTGAGATTAAATTTGATGATGAAGTTCAAGCATTACTTTTGTTATCATCTTTTCCCGATAGTTGGTCTGGTACAGTCACAACAATTAGTAGTTCGACTGGAACCACTAAACTTACCTTTGAGGGTATTCGTGACTTGATCCTTGGTGAGGATATCCGGAGGAGGAGTTCGGGGGATAGCTCCAACAGTTTGTTGAGTACTGAAGATAGGGGCAGAAAATCCACTAAAGGAGGTAATAATAAAGGAAGATCAAAGTCGAGGAAGAGAGGTCAATCCAAGAACAGGAAGGACATCAATTGTTGGAATTGCAAGGAGAATGGACACTTCAGAAATCAGTGCCCCAAAGCCTGTGCAGACAAAGGCAAGAAGGAGGTGAATGTGGCAGAGGATTATGAAGATGTCCTAATTTGCAGTGTTGAGAATTCAATTGAGTCCTGGATCATGGATTCAGGTGCGTCGTTTCATGCTTGTCATTGCAGGGATTTGATGCAAAATTTCAGGCCCTACAGCGGAAGAGTTCGTTTGGCGAATGACAAATCCCTGGAGATCACGGGTATTGGAGATGTTAATCTCAATACCACTTTGGGTACAACCTGGAGGCTGAAAAATGTCAGGTATATTCCAGATCTGAAGAAGATGTTGATCTCAGTGGGACAACTTGATGAGGAAGGCCATAACGTTAGTTTTGGCAACAAGCAATGGAAGGTGACAAAGGGAAAGTTGGTCATTGCTCGTGGACAGAAGCATGGTACGCTGTACATGGTAGAAGTGTCTACAGATGGAGCAAACACAGCAGTTGAAGATGCAGGGTCTCTACTTTGTGGCACCAAAGACTTGGGCACATAAGTGAGAATGGAATGAAGATGCTGTCTTCAAAGGGTAAAATCCCAGATTTGAAGAACTCAAAGTTGAGCTTTTGTGAGCCATGTGTCCTTGGCAAACAAAAGAGGGTAACCTTTGTGAAGACAGGGCAACAACCCAAGACTGAGCGGCTGGAGTTGATTCATTCAGATGTCTACGGACCTACAAAGGTCTCTTCAATTGGAGGTTCCCGCTACTATGTTACATTCATTGATGACTCTACAAGGAAGGTATGGGTTTATTTTCTTAAAAATAAATCTGAAGTCTTTAACACTTTTAAGAAGTTCAAAGCTGCAGTTGAGAACGAAACTAATCTTAAAGTCAAGTGTTTAAAGAGTGACAATGGGGGTGAGTACAGTAGCACAGAGTTTGTAGAGTATTGTGCTGAACAGAGGATAAGAATGCTGAAGACGGTTCCAGAAACACCACATCAAAATGGTGTTGCAGAAAGGATGAACAGAACACTAAATGAGAGGGCTAGGAGCATGAGATTACATGCAGGACTTCCAAAGATGTTCTGGGCCGATGCGGTGAACACAGCAGCATACTTGATCAACAGAGGACCCTCATCTCCCATAGGGTTCAAAATTCCAGAGGAAGAATGGAAAGGTCATGAGGTATCTCTTAATCACTTGAAAGTTTTTGGTTGTATTTCTTATGTCAAAGTTAGAGATGCAGATAGTGACAAGCTCGAGGCAAAGGCAAAGAAATGTATCTTTATTGGGTACGGGCTGGATGACATGGGCTACAGGTTCTGGGACAACCACAGCAAGAAGGTTATCAGAAGTAGAGATGTCACCTTCAACGAGAATGCCCTGTATAAAGATGATCTTGCAGCAGACACTAGCAAAGGCAAGCAACCAGAAAACAAACAGCAAATGGTGTTTGAAGGGATGACTGAAGATGACATAGCACAACCTATTGGTTGTGATGGCATGGCTGGAGGCTCAGGGAGCAGCGGGAGATCAGGAGATACATGAATTTCTGAAGATAGTGGGAGTGATGAAGATAGTGGGAGCTCGGAGGAAGCTACTCCACAAATCAGACAGTCCACTAGAAACAGAAGACCTCCTAACAGATATTCTCCTTCAGCAAATTATCTATTGCTGACCGAGAATGGAGAGCCAGAATCTTACACAGAGGCGCTGATCATGAAGGATTCCATACAGTGGAAGAAGGCCATGGAGGATGAGTTAGACTCACTTGATAAGAACCAAACTTGGTCCTTAGTCAAGTTACCACCGGGAAAGAAAGCTTTGGAGAACAAGTGGGTGTTCAGAATCAAAGATGAAGCAGATGGGAGCAAAAGATACAAGGCAAGGTTAGTTGTAAAGGGGTTCCAACAGAAGAAGGGGGATTGATTACAATGAAATCTTCTCTCCGGTTGTGAAGATGACTACTATCAGATTGATCCTTGGTATTGTTGATGCTGAAAATTTGCAATTGGAGCAGCTGGATGTAAAGACTGCCTTTCTTCATGGCGACTTTGAAGAAAACATTTACATGGCTCAACCAGTAGGGTTCCCAGTGAGTGGTAAGGAGAAATTGGTGTGCAAACTCAAGAAGAGTCTATACGGGCTAAAACAAGCTCCTAGAAAGTGGTACTTGAAGTTTGACAGTTTTATGCAGCGGAATGGATACACTAGATGCAAGATGGACCATTGCTGCTACTTGAAGAAATTCAAGTCATCATACATCATCCTTCTTTTGTATGTTGATGACATGTTGGTGGCTGGAGCAAATATGCAGGAGATCAACAAACTTAAGAAGAAGTTGTCAGAAGAATTCGAGATGAAGGATTTAGGGGAAGCAAGACAGATTCTTGGGATGAGCATAGTCAGAAACAGGATAGAAGGTACTTTACAGCTTTCACAGCAAAAGTACATTCAGAAGGTCCTTGAGAAGTTCAGAATGACGGATGCCAAACCAAGGAGTACACCGTTAGGGAGTCAACTGAAACTCTCCAAGCAGCAGTCTCCAAACACCAATGAAGACAAAGAAGAAATGGCTAAAGTTCCTTATGCATCAGCCGCTGGCAGTTTGATGTACGCGATGGTGTCAACAAGGCCAGACATTGCTCATGCAGTGGGAGTTGTTAGCAGGTTCATGTCAAATCCAGGAAAGGAGCATTGGGAAGGAGTTAAGTGGCTGTTGCGCTACTTGAAAGGCTCTTCTGAAACTGCCCTATGTTTCAGAAGGAATGGTGTGATCCTTGAAGGATTTGCCGATGCTGATTTGGGGGTTGTTATGATTTCGGGAAGAGCACAACGGGGTATGTATTCACTATTGGAGGTACGACAATCAGTTGGATGTCCAGACTACAGAAGAGTGTGGCTCTTTCAACCACAGAAGCAAAGTATATGGCCATTGCTGAAGCGCCAAGGAGTTGATCTGGTTGAAGAACTTTCTTTCTGAGTTGGGCATGAAGCAGGGAGATTGTGCTCTACATTGTGACAACCAGAGTGTTATTCATCTCGCAAAGAATCCGGTGTTTCACAGCAGAACGAAACACATCAAGATGCGGTATCATTTCATCCGAGAGTTGATTGAAGATGGTACTATAAATTTGCAGAAGATCCTTGGTACGAAGAATCCAGCAGATATGCTAACCAAGGCGGTGACAACGGAGAAGTTGAAGCTTTGCATGGCTTCAACTGGCCTTCCAGATACTTGATGAGAAGGCGTGAACGAGAGAGAGAGAGAGATCAGGGGTTTTACAGAGGATACAAGTTCTTTGATGACAGATGATTGTTGAACAAACCTCCAAGTGGGAGATTGTTGAAGATGGAGCCTTGTTTGTGCAGCAGCAGTAGATACCCGACCGGGTGGGGTCAGTCACCCGACCGGGTATGATGTGAATTTGGCCGGGCAACTCTCTGGATTGGGAAACCCGATCGGGTAAGGAGGTTTACCCAACCGGGTCCGTGGAAGGTTTTGGCTTCTGTTTAGCATACCCGACCTGGTGTCTACCCGGGTATGCCTTTTGAGGCGACACCCGACCAGGTCAAGAAGGGGACCCGACCGGGCCAGTGGAGTTTCTACCTTTCTGCTTTGGTTACCCGCCCTGGTCTCAACCCGGGCATGCTTGCTGAGGAGTTACCCGACCAGGTCAAATAGGAGACCCGACCGGGTCTACGGGCTTAATTTTTTGGGCCTGCGGCTCTACTTTGTTTAGGTTTTCTTAAACCTATTAAAGCATATCTTGTACATTGTAATACCCCTTGACGCAGACCTAATAATAAAACAGTTCTCTCTCGTTCGCCGTGGACTAGCACAATCACCTCGATTGTGTGAACCACGTAAATTCTTGTGTTCTTGTTCTTTAATTTATCGTTTTATTAACCTAAATCGTAACACTTCCAACACATCTTCAAGAACCTCAAGCTGAAAACCCTCCCTACAACCAACCCGAAGGAGCACCCGAAGTCGACCATCATAACTTCGAGGCCATGCATGAGCACCTTCTTGAAGATCCCCAAGGCCCTCCACCTCCTGATTATTTCCAACAACTACTTGATGGGTTCAACAAGGTGACCGACGAAGTTGGACGGTATAGGGAGGAACAAAGGGCAGGATTCCAACGGCTAGAAGAGCAACGAGCAGAGAACAACCACATATACGAGGAAGATCAACGTAGGTTCTATGGACCTATGTACTCCTACATGGCTCATCAAGCCTCGTTTCATACTATGCCCCACCCACCTCCAACCCCCTCTTGGTATGACCCACTAATTGGGGTAACTTTGGAGGATCTAGCTCCGAGGGTGGAGGGTATGATGGAGGAGATGGCGGAGATGGCGGGGATACACACATGGGAGATGGCAGCTTTGGGAGGCGGCTTTGGAGGAGGCTACTATGGCGGTACGGATGGGAACTAGGGACAGTGCTTGGAATGGGAAGGGGGGAGACTCCTCCTGGTATGTAATTTTATTTTCTACCTTTCACTATGTATGACTTTCTTTTACCCTTGGTAAACAAAAAAAGAAAAAGGAATGCTAGTTAGGTTGAAAACCCAAAAAATGGGCAATCTAAGCAAAAAGGGCTTATAAAAAAATGAGTGAGTTGGGGAGAATGGAAAATAAAAAGAGATGCTAGGATAAAAACCTGAAAAGGCTCCTAGACAAAATGAGAGAAATGAGAGAAATATTTGTTTTTGCAGGACCTCATTTGATCTCTTTGGGGAAGAAGAGGGAAGAAGAAGAAGAGAAAGAGGAAAGAAGATTGAGCATAGAAGACCAAAAAACCCAAGAAGAATGTTATCTTTGTAAAAGCATTTATGATTCCTTGGTGGTTTTTATGTTCTTTCTTTCTTGAACTCATGGAAAACTCTTAGGCTATTTGGAACATTTTACTTTACTCGAGGTCGAGTAAAGAACTATGTGTGGGGGAGTTGATACGTTTGTAATTTCCATGTTTATGTTTGTATTTTTAATTAGCTTTGATTGATTTTTACCTGGGAAATTACACACTTTTGGTGTAATAGTTTAGTTTGTTAAATACTTGTAAATTGTTTAGATTAGGTTTATTCAGAGCTAAAACAGGTCTATGATCACTCAAAGGACAGTTGGTGAACCCCAAAAGTTGATGGAAGGTGCAAAATCACAAGACAAAATAAAGATCCTGATTTTTGGTCTATATTCGGTCGGGTATGACCTATACCCGATCGGGTATCTTGTTGAAATTTCAAATCGGATCGAATCCGAAGACAAAGGAACATGCAGGGAAGATTTTGACCACGATCGAGTGTCTATACCCGATCGGGTACACAGACACACCCGATCGGGTATTCCTTCGATTTTAACCCCGAATTCGATCGAGTATACCTCGAATCTGATGTTTTACACATACCCGGTCGGGTACCGTGTATATACTCGATCGGTTTCCCGAGCTGCATTCCCAAAATCCTATAAATAGACCCTTTTCCCTTCACAATTAGATCACGAGTTCACATATACTTCTAAGCTCAGTCTAGAATAGTTCTTTCTTTATATTTTCATCATGTTTAGTCTCCAAATGAGGAGCTAAACTCTTCCATCTTGGTTTTGCTACTTTGAGGCTAGGGCTGGTTCGGTATGGTATACCGAAAATTTCGCCCTATACCGTATACCGTACCGAAAATCCGGTATGGAAAATTTTTATACTGATACCGAACCAGGACTTTCGGTATACCATGTTTCGGTATATCAAAATATCGGTTTTACAAAAGGCTCATACCTTACCATACCGAAGAATCGGTATACCGAAATTTTCGGTATTACCGTACCATAACGAATGAGATACTTCAAAACATGGTTGTTAAAATCGTGATTTGGATCGTAAAATCGTACGATTTTACGATTCAAATCGAATATAAAATCAAATTTTTAAAAAATCGGATAAAATCGTATATAAATCATACCAATTCGCTTAAAATCGCAATTTAACTACGACTTTACGATTTAAACTATCGACACAGCCCAACTTAATGAGGGCCAGCGGAAGGCGAAGGGAAAGGCCCAACGGAAGGCGAAGGGGCAAGGCCCAGCCTTGTCTTCAAACGCGGAAGAGTTGCTGTGGGTTTAGTATGATAGAAGGCGAGCATTAATAATGGTACTCAGAGCAGTAGCTGCCTTCCCTATCTGGTGTGGGAACTGGGAATAAAGAAAAATAAAATCTTTGAAATCTAAACCACCATCCTCGGATTGGAACCCACTAGAAATATTTAAAGATGCTCAGCTATCAGTTGGTATACCGTGGGAGCATCCCACGGTGAGCATTGTACTCCCGTTAATATAAAAGTTTTTGTCTCAATATTTTTATGTGATGTAAATCATGTGTATTGATATGTAACTCACGGTTCTACGCAATGTAAGTTCAGTTATTGGTAAATGTAACTCATGCACTGGAATGTAACTTAACTCCTTCCAATAATTATTCTCTTGTCTGTCATATACGAAATGTAAATCGTGTATATTAAGATGTAAGTTCAAGTAACTTAGATGTAAATCACGTTAATCGTAATGTAATTTGTTGAGGTAGATCAAAATGTAAATCACATGAATTTAAGTGTAACTTGGCATAGATTGTCATGTAAATTGGGTTAAAGGAATGTAACCTAAGGCATATTGAAATGTAACTTAACACCAATAAAAATGTAAGTTCTCATTTAGTCCATATACTCCAAATATAACACCAGTGCTTCAATCTACCTAACGGCAAACTCGTTGGCAAGGCTACAAGCATGGCCGGAGATGGACAAGCTATTATATTTGTCATCTATAACACCTAAGTGCTTAATAGAGTCATGTCTGCTATCGGGGGAAAACCTCTCGTTCAAACCAGTCAATGCCATCTGCGCACATGGAGAATCAAACGGAGTTCAGATCTGGATCTTGCAGCTGACGAAGATGGAAAAATCATGGTCAAGATGGGGACTCTGTGATGAATATGATTTTCAAAACCGTTTCAAGCTTCTTCACGCAGGCATATAAAGAGAAGAGCAGGGCGAAAACCAACTCTTTTAACGTAGATAAGATGCGCATAGCAGACTCATCCAATTTGATTTCAAATTAATAAACCAGCAATCCAGCATACTTATTGGAACACAAGATCGAAGATCAGAGCCAAGTCTCTGCAGGACTCCGGTAGACTGAACCGACAACACTCTCTATTGAGTGGCGCAAGAGAATTTGCAATTTTTAAGAGAAGAACGGTACCGTTTTGGGATCGGCACACCATGCGCACGGTGGGCCGATCCCACGGTATAATTTGCGCTCAGCTATGCACCTATACCATTTCATCTACTCCGTAGTCCATATTCTTTCCACTTTTGTTATCCACTTTTTTTGCTCCATTATCTTATTATTATGAGCTTTTAATAATATAAAATTGGAGGACTAGAAAAATAACATTATTCCACATAATAATGATATATCGTGACTATTATTATCTAATATTTTAAACATATATTCCTATTTTATATCTTTTATAGAATCTTATGATTTACGATTCGATTTTACGATCCGATTTTTAAATCTTTTTACCGATTTGATTCAAAAGTGGGCTTTGGGTTTAGAAAAGTGGGCCTTAATTTTTGTATTTTGGATATTTCTTTTCAACTTGAGTATTAATATTGGGCTTGAAAATTTTAGTGGACTTCAACAATATTTTAAAAAATATAAAATAATTGTGGAGTATGGAGTTGGTACGGTATTATAACGGTATACCGCGGTATTTGAAAATATTTACCGTTACCGTACCGAAATATATCGGTACGGTATCATACCGTACCGAAAATGACGGTATACCAATATTCCGGTATTTTCCGGTATTTTCCGGTATTTTTCGGTACGGTAAGTGCGGTATATCAATTTTCCGGTATATTTGCCCACCCCTATTTGAAACCTAATGAATTTGTAAGTTGTGAGTTATTTTCTATAATCTTTTTCCTTGAATATTAATTATTTCCTATTCATATCTCATATTAATATTTTGAGCATTACTTAAAGGATCAACTAGTTTTGTTTATTATATTAATTATTACTAGAATCAATCGATTAATACGCTTGTTATTAATTCGGTTCATTCACGGTAGTAAACTTGGATTATTAATGCATGCGTCTCATGGTTAATAATCTAAGAGGAATTAATTATGTTGATTAAACCAATAAACCGCTTGTGTTGAGCTTATCAATCTCAATCATTTTTATCTTGATTTTATTGCTACTATCAGGTTGATATACTTGGCGTGTTCTATATTAACTCGGTAGTAAGTTTTATCAATGAACGCGTCTCGTTATTAATAACTACCCTCGATGAACTGGATATACTCCTCGATTGAGTATTCGAGAGGAAGATAGTTAAAGATATAATCGGGATCGTCGAACATTTCATTAAGTGGATAAAAGCAAAACCAAACCTTCATCTTGTTAAAGTAAACCACATAAATCGTTCATATTAGTGTTTAAATACATTTAAGTTTATCAACAATCATAAAATCCCTTCCCCCCTTGTTACTAGTTACATAAAAAAAGATAAATATTCCTTTTCATGTGGATACGAACCTTACTTCAATATACTGTGTATATTTATTGTGCTACCTCCGTCCCTTAAAACTTTGCCAAAGTTGATCGGCACAGAGAATAATAAAGTAAAAACTGTGTGGTTTAGATTTGTGCAAAAGAGAGAGAAATAACAGAAACCACAAAATAATTGATTAAAAGGGAAAATGACAAAGTTTTTTGGGACGTCCCAAAAAGGAAAAATGGCAAAGTTTTAAGGGACATTGCGAAAAAGTGCACCTCAGCTCTCTCACCTAGGTCACGTTTACTTCACGAGTTAGTAAACGGTGCTTATTAAGACTCGTGTTAATAAGCGGCGCATAAAATAAGCAGTGTTGTAAGCTCATGTTTCTTCAAAGGATTTAAAACACCGTTTAACATTAAAATGACCAAAATAACCCTATAGATATATACACACACAAACATTCATGAACACAAGTATATAATATAATATGTGGGCTCACCTCGTACGCTTAGTCGCTTACCCACACCCTTAACCCCTACTCCGCCCTGTACCCCCACCCCTTTCCTACCCCTACCCTTACCACGACCTTACCCTCCACCCATACTCCCACCCATACCAACCCCCACCCTACTCGTAAGGGTTGGATCGAGGTGGGGGCAGGTGATATGGGGTAAAGGGATAAGGATAAGGAGTATGGTCGGGTCAAGGGTGGGGGTGGGGTCAGAGGGTCGGGGTTGGGGTCGTGGTCAGGGGTGGGGTCGATGTAGGGGCAGGTGGTAGGGGTAAAAGGGTAGGGTCGAGGTAAGGGGTACAAATAGGGGTAGGGGTAGGGGTGTGGATGGGTGGGTCGAGGTAGGGGCAGGGGGTAGGGAGGGGGTAGGGTAGGGGTAGGGTAGGGGTAGGGGTGGGGGTCAAGGTAGGGGAAAGTGGTAGGGTGTAAAGGGGTAGGAGTGAGGGTGGGGGTGGGGTAGGGCAGGTGGTGGAGGGTAAAGGGGTAGGGGGTGAGAGTGTAGGGGTAAGGGGGTTGGGGAGGTAGGTTGGGGTGGGGGTAAGGGGTAGGGTGGGTTGAGGTAGGGGCATGGGGTAGGGGGTAAAGGGGTAGGGTCGGGGTAAAGAAGCGGGGGTAGGGGTGGGGTCGAGTAAAGGTAGGGGAAGGTGGTAGGGGTAAAGGGGTAGGGTAAGGGGTGGGGTGGGGTATGGTCGGGTCAAGGGTGGGGTGGGGTCGGGGTAAGGTAGGGTAGGGCGGGGTAATGGGGTAGCAATAGGGTAAGTGCAATGGGTTAAGGTAAGAGTAAATTCGGAAATTGAAAAAGCTTAAAATGCCACTTAATTAATACATGAAGAAGTGATAAGCTTAGTAAGAACACTTTACGCGGACACTTTACGCACATCTTTCTGTTTACTTCACTATTTTTAGAGGAAGGCCAAGTTTTTCCGCAGTCCAAATGCGAACTTCAGAGTTCAGATTCCGCCCCTGTCTACAACGGCGGATGACATCCCACGGGCGACCGAGGCCTCTCGCGATCCACATATATGGAAACGGAGGGGATCCTACTCCGGTGAAGACAAGCCGCATCAGTGCTCTCGCAGACGGAGATTCCTCAGGGCTTTCGGTGGTAGGCTTGTGAACCCATCTGGGAGCAGTAGATTGGCGGTGAAAAACAGACTGCACAGGGAACGAAGACTTGCTGATGGAGGCTGGGAAACACGCCGCACTGATCTACGGAAGGACGACGGCTTTTGGCGAAAAGTTGACCAGCGATGGATTCCTAAATCCATACAAGAAGGAGCTGATACTTGCAGGGGAAGATTCTATAGAGTTTCTCAGTCAGTTCGAGAACACTGGCGCTCAAGGTGTCAATCTGAAATGGGGGGTGCAGCGAGTCTGGGCTGTCACGATAGTTGGCAGTGCTATCCTACTCAACCAGTGAGGCCATTTGGACTTTCCGAGGTCTGGAATCAGAACAAGTCAGGCAGCCACTACATAACTGACCAGAGTTCCCTTATCATTGAAAGTAAACTCTTTTCTTTCAATATTTCAGATTTATCGATTTGCATTAGAGAGAGTAAAAATGGTCTCTTTTCTGTTATTGAATTTGATCTTAATGGTGCTATCTGGTTTTGTGCATCTTTGCCTAAAGTTCTGCCTGGAAAATCTCTTTCCAGATCGTTTCTTAATAAATACTCCCTCCCTTTCTTAAACAAGTTCCACATTTTACTTCACACATATTAAGAAAATAAATTTGACTTTACTGTGGAGTGCACTGTTTGGCACTGTTTGAACACTTTTTGACACTGTTTTAATGTAGATGATTTGCCAAATAATGAAATGTTTGAAAGTGGAACTTAATTTTGAATCTGCCCGAAAAGGAAATGTGGAACTTGTTTCAGAAACGGAGGGAGAACATCACTGTCAGTTTAGATGATAATAACTTGAAAGAATTCCCTAAATAGGAGTAAAAAATTTTAAAATTCCAAAATAAGAGTATCATATTTTTTATTCCTTAAATAGGAGTAAATTTCTGCCAAGTTTGGCATTAGTAGGCCTTAAAACATGGCATTTTTGTCCAAACTTGGCAGATTACTCCTATTCAAGTAATAAAAAATATGATACTCCTATTTTGGAATTTCAAAACGTTTTTGCTCCTATTTAGAGCAATTTCTATAATAACTTTGGGGGGAGAACTATCAAATAAGCCTCGAACTTTCGTAAAAAAGTGCAAATAAGCCCTTTTACAGGAGACTTTATCCGGCTGTCACCATTTGGGGAGGTTTTCGGTGGAATTTTTGATGAAATTTTTTGGGCATCTTCTTCATTAAGTCTAGTTTATCCATACCAAATTTCATCTAAAAATTCAATCGAGAAGGCAGTCGAATGATTTTCCGAAATATACTGCGATGCCTAACTGCGCAGTTATCTTCAAAAATTCATTTGACTGCCTTCCCGATTGAATGTTTAGCTGAAATTTGGTGTGACTAAACTAGACTTAATGAAGAAGATGCTAAAAAAATTTCATCGAAAAATTCCACCGGAAATCGCCCTAAATGACGACGGCCGAACATAGCCTCCTTTAAAAGGGTTTATTTGCATTTTTTGTGAAAGTTCGAGGGCTTATTTTATAGTTCTCCCTAACTTTGGGGGGTTCGTTAGAATTTTTTCAGGTGAGGTTTCTTTGTTTATACCGAGGGCAAAAATGGAGTTGGTTTCACTAGATTTATTGACGGTCTCTCACATGCTATTACCAGCTTGAGGGAATCATCTCCCCAACATGCAGATTCACAACAAAAATTGAAGGGGGTTGGTTGTTCAGATTTTGAGATAATTAATCTTGTTATTGATCGTATGGACGGGAATTATGTAGACACTAAGGAGTTCACTATCTCAGATGCCTTAGTACAAGCTGATTTAGTATATTCTGGAAATATGATCAATACTTTGGGCTTTCCGGTTGCAACTACTTTTTTTTATTCTTCCCACATTTGTGCTGCATTAGAATCCTCTGTTTCAGAGTTGAAACTATTTCTCCAGGATACAATGAACTCGAGTGTTGCTAGTCTATCAACATTTCTATCCAAAGAATATGAGTGTATCTTTAAACAATTAACTGAAAGCCAAGGACTAAACAGTGATCAATCACACATAAAGAGGAGGTTGCAGATGACCAACGGGATACTGAAAAAAGGGATGCTGCCAAGAGAGGTGCTAAGCGGGAAATTGGAGTCGGAACACCCAAAATTGATTGGGTTTTTGATCACTCGGACTATTCAGGTGGTGAAGATCAGGAGGCCGACTCCTCGAGGGATTTTTTCTTAGGTCACACTTCGGAGAATGAAAAGCGGACTCCTATATCGACGATGGAAGATTTATGGGATTTCAACACTAATCAAAATATTTGCAATAAGGCTTTGCTTATAACGAGGGATAACTGCTTGCCTACGAACAATATGAATATCCAAATGAATAGCTACAGAAAGAAAAATCAATATTCACATCGTATGAGGACACGATCTCAAACTCGAATGAAGTGAGGAGTTTTACTATAGTTAGAGAGTTAGGGTTCTCTTGGATGGGTATTTGTATGGCTAGGGTTGGGCTCTTTATTTAGTTGCATTCCTATTGTTTCTTCTTTTTTCCTTCTTTCGCCTCGTACTTTTTCCTCTTTTCGTAATAAAATGTATCTTTTTCCAAAAAAAAGACAATATTTCTTGTCGAGCCGGGAAACCGCCATCCGGACGAGGGCATTTCAGGACCTTTCCTGGGGGTATTTTTTGTTGAAAGTTTTTGAACAAGTTCTTCGTCAAGTTTGGTTTATCCATACAAAATTTCAGCTAAAAATTCAATAAGGAAGACAATCAAACTATTTTTTGAAAAATACGGTGTTGTTTATATATTAACTGTGCAATGTTCCTAAATAATTTATTTGGCTGCCTTCTACCGGGAAAAGCCGGAAAAGCCCTCTTCCGGACGGCGGTTCCTATCAGGCCGGCTGGACAGGAAGACTACTCTCTCTCTCTCTCTCTCTCTCTATATATATATATATATATATATATATATATATATATATATATATATATATATATATATATATATATATATATAGGGAGCGGTTCTTGTAAGAACGGACTCCCAGGAGAGAAATAAGAATGAATCTGGACCGTTGGATTGTATTATGTGGAATGGAAATGTGCATTTGATGAAACTGAAATGTGTATTACATGATACTGAAATGTGCAGAATAAAAATTTAAACTCAATTGTGCATTTGGTGAAACTGAAATGTGTGGAATAAAATGTACAAAAATAACATCACATCGTACATTTTATTCTGCACATTTCAGTTTCACCTAGTGCACATTTCAATTTCACCTAATGCACAATTCAACGTCACTTAATGACATTGTATCATATGCTTTGTGTTGCACATTTCAATTTCACCTAATGCACATTACAGTTTCATCTAATGCACATTGAATTTCACTTAAAGCAAATCTAACGGTCCAGATTCGTTCTCATTTCTCTCCTAAGATCATGTTCTTTTTTGAACCAAAACATATATATATATATATATATATATATATAATGTGCAGATCAAATAAAAATCATTTTCCGCATAAAAAATGCTGGCTGTTCACTTTTCCTCCAATGTGATTATGTGATGCATTATTAATTTTAAGTTTCTATGTTGCACTATTTCGCATTCTCAGAAAACTCTGTGTTATAATATCGGAGTGATCCATTATATCAGATAGAAATGAGGTTAAACAGAAAAACAAGTGGATCTTTGTTCAACAAATAACCTAAGAGATTATTAGAACAAGGAGGCTCTGATACCACTTGTTGGTCCCGGTTATACTGGATACAGTCTAGAGGGAGGGGGGTGAATAGACTATTGGTTTTTAGCTTTTTAAACTAAGTACCAGATTTACAGAATAGCCTGTTCTGTTGGAAGAACAGACTGGCAGCGGATGAGGTTCTGGTAGGGAGTTCTGTTAGCCTCAGAGAAGCAATAGGCAGAAGGCCTTCTGTTAACTCGTAGAACAAATTCTGCTGAACACAGATACCAAGTCCAAGGAGTTATACAGTTCTAACTAAATGCAAGTATTAAAAGCAATAAGTAAACGACACCAGGGATTTTTATAGTGGTTCAAGGAACAACTCGTTCCTCTAATCCACTGTTCCACTAAGCTGTAAAAATTGCCGTTTACAAAGCCTTAGTCCTAGTACTTAACAAGCACTCCACGTCTTCTTCAAGCCTAGTTGTGTCCTGGGATGCACTGCCTGGCTTCCTTTAACACTGGTCCTTTTACTGAGTTTCCTTAAAGTATCACCACTTCACTACTCCAGTTATTTGGACGTCCTTCTTGTAGCAAGAAGAGTTTCTGTTGAAACTGGGGTTCCTCCAACTAGCTTCGTTACAAAAGATTTGTATGTGATGAGCTTGAAGAGTTGAAGAACACTTGGAACTTTGCTTGAGTTGGAAAGAGTATTTTTCTAACTTCTGCCTTCTCTTGTAGAGGATAATGAGTTTGAATCTCAAGGAGGCTTTTTGCTTTTCAGAGTTTGAATATCTTGCTTGTGGTTAGCAAAAGTTGCAATGTAATCTTGGCAAAGTTATAGCAAAGTTCTCCGGTTGTTCTTCGTAGTGTATCTTTTATACTGAGGTTGTCTTCCCGTTGGAGGGGTAGGAGGACAACTGCATTTAATGCGCGATCAGTTGACTTGACTAGTAGAACCCGATAAAGTTGGCGGGTTACTATTTTGGGATAAAGTATTCCTGACATTGCGGCCAATCATCTGCAATTACTCTACGTAGCATGGGGTGCATTAAATGAGCATTTAATGCAAGCACTGTAGCTTTTCCGTTTCATACTCCTAGCCGTTGAAGGAATCTTTTAGTTGACTTCCCGGTTCTTTGAAATTCTTCTAAGTGTCAGACCTTCTGGTGTCTTTGTCTGAGAGTAGAACAGAGGAGGCCTGGAGCACTTCTGTTGGGAGTATCCAACAGAGACCCAGAAGGGTTTCTGTCAGAGTCAAGACTAACAGAGATCCTGAGGACTTCTGTTCTGGAGCAGAGAACCAAAGGTCCTCTGTTTCAATAATGCCTTAAGAGGCACTTCTGCTCTTGAAGCCCTTCTACTCTTGAAGGTCTTCTGTCAAGTCGAATACTTCTAAGAATTTTACAAAGGAAAATTCTAATACATAATTTCTAAAGGGGTACTCTAAAGTCCTAATTAATCTAGCATCATCAAAATCTAATTACAATTATTCCTAATTCATTTTTGTATAATCATCATCATATTTTTCATAGGGAGCCCACACCACGATTGTGGATTGATTTGGTTTGGTACCATGTTAAGATCTAGTGTTCCATTCTAAAATGTCAACCTCATAAGAGGAGTAACCCAGATCTTGATACATCATTTTATTACTTCACAATTTTCTAGTGTGAGACTTCAACTGTAACACCCCAACCCTGCAGAATCCGAGGTAGTTACTACAGACCTCTAGTACTATAGTTACTACGGACCTCTAGTACGGTAGTTTCACAGTACTCTAGTACTCTGAAACTTTCCAGGGGATCGTTCTTAAGAGATGAGCTCTCTTAAAAGGAGATACACCTTTGTTGGTATGAGTAGTATTATTAATCCTTTTACATTAATCTCAAGTATTATAATCACCCCCACTTAGGAATGCAACGCCCCGTTGCGCCCAAAAACCAATATCAATCAAACCCCAAAATCCTCCCATGCTAACTGACCTCAGAAAGACAGAAACCACCATGAGACTTTACTGCGCACTTTGTCCTAACTCATGCGAGTCAAGAGAAACTTTCCAAGGGATCACCCATCCCAAGATTACTCACGTGCAAGGACGCTTAACTTGGAGTTCTTAGGAGATGAGCTCCCTTAAAAGGAGATGCACCTATGTTGGTATGGGTAGTACTATTAATCCTTTTACATTAATCTCAACTATTACATTAATATTTAAATGGAGCAAACAGCTCCTTAACAAGTTGCCCTTTATCATGGGTGCTAAACAAGCACTCAAACCACAACCAGACTTGGATCTGATACCATGTTAAGAATCGATGTTTCATCTAAAACGGTCAACCTGATAGGAAGAGGAGTCCAAAGGCCTATATACTATTTTATTGTTTTATAGCTTTGCAGTGTGAGACAAATATTTTAACACTTTGACTTAATTAACAAAATTTCACCGCATTTTTTATTTGGCATAACTCGAACAAAGTTCAAAGTGTATGAGACCAGCTTTAAAGCGCACCACATTAAAGAAAAAGGGAATGATTTGCAGTTCTCACGTTAAAAATCATTTGTATTTAATCAGAAACCTATATAGACATATTCTAGTTTTCATTTGATGCTAAGAAATACAATAATTTGAACTCACAAGTACTACGAATATTGAAGGTTCTGGAGATTTGAAACTAGTGTACCGGAGAGCCCAACATTTCCAAGATCACTGAAAGTAAACATGTTAATTAATTCATTAAATAATTAATTAATTAATTAATATGGATGTCCCATTCAAGAACGCAAAATTAAATGCTAATTTAGTAGGGGTTGAAGCGAAAGACTGAAGGACGGATGACGACGACCTAGGAACGATTGATGACTCGGCTGATTGAAGCGTCGATCGCCAGCCAGCACCATCCCGCCACTGGCCCACTGACCGAACGATGCCATTATTAAAGCATAATAATTAATATTGTTATTATTATCATGTAGATAACTTTAGCTATACGGTTGTACGGTTGTTGCATACTCTAGCTTTTCTTCTTAGTTGTAGCTATCACCATCCTCATCACATTAGCTCATACATGTGTATAAATACACGGCCATGTACATTGTATTATACACAAGAATATATCCTATGTATTCATACTTTACGGCCAGACACTCAGGGACGGATCCAGGATATCTGGTCAAGGGGGTGAAAGTTTCTCATGAGTGTAGGGGGTGAAAATTTTTCGTTAGTGTAGCGGGAAGAATTTTTTTCCGCTAGGGTAGCGGGGCAATTTTTTCTAGTATAGGGCTCTGCGGTAATTTTTTATTCAAAATTCACTACTACATTTTTGGGTCTTTTGTAACAGCAGAATTCGTGACCTTTGGTCTAAAAAACTGTTACATTCAACTTATTGTAATAGTTTTTCGTTGTTACATTCGCTCGCGTTGCATTTGCTCTAATGTAACGGCTCGTAACGAAATTTATGACCAATTGTAATGGTCCTCACAACAATGTCATAAATGTTACAACAGATTGTGTACAAATGTAACGGTTTAAACATGCACAAGGGTAACGGTTTTGAAAATACGTTGGCCCTGATTAATTGTGTAATGTAACAGTTTATGTATTTGCACACATGCAAACCGGATGTATTTACACACCTATAGCCACGAGTGCACCTACCGGCCAATTTAATTGTAGTTACATACAAAAGTGAAATGGATGTTGGTCCCAACATCAAATCCATTACATTACAAACCAAGCAACTAAAGTTATACAAAAGCATTCAAAAGTTAAAGATCCATCAAGTTCCAATGTAACCAAAGTAGCTATGTTAAAAGCTCTTTGACAAAAACATGAGTTAGATAAGTAGCAAAATGTGAAAAATTATGTTCACAAAGCAAAAGATTGTTTATCACTACTACTAGGAGAAGCTCAAGTGACAAATAATGAGTATGCATCATTCATGATTTGATTCCATTCCATCTTCAAGTGAGTCCCTCACCTGTAAAACAAATATTTCAAATAATTAACCACCCATGTTATATACTTATATATAAGTAGTTCATTTGATTTTGAGAATAAGACTCATCTAAATATTGTTTTGAAAAAGAAATCATTACTATCATCATCATCGTCATTTGTTTTTGAGAATAAGAACAAGAAATATTATTAAATACAAATGACCCAAACTAGGCATAATTAAACAAAAATTATCGTAAACCCAAGAACACTACGCTCTGTGCAACCACCATTAGCCTATGCCATCCCGGTATTATTCCCATCAAAGCTACAAACCAGCCCATATGCACTTTCTATAAGCCAAGTAAGTCACATTCTCAAAATCTAATTTGGATTCTGGTAAAATAATAGTTTCCACCTTGGTGGTGAAAGGTGAAATATTTCTGCATGAGATGAGTGATCAAGATAAGCATTGTTCTAGTTTTTTACCCGGTAACATTTTCACAGGCGACTTTCTTTTGCAAAGTTTTAAAAAGGGTGTCAACGATGCGTTTTTAAAGTGGGGGCGATGGTGGTGAAATCTATCACGTGAGAAGAAAATGATCTGAATATGATCACTTTGAACAAAAAACTATGTGGTGAAATAACAACTCAAATTACATCATCATCATCATTACCCAAGTGACACAAAGGCTCCCACCTATAGCACAAAGAGATGTACGTAGTCTTATCCCTGTACTAAAGCATAGACAGACAGTTTCCGAATGATCCGTAGTGAAAATCGCGTCGAAAATTGCATAGGCTGACCGTTACTTCATAACAAAGAAGCGCAGACAGTTTAGTGAGTCGTTTTTCTTTTTTCCATCATATTACCAAGCCAAAAAATAGTGAGTCTTTGGCTCCATTGAAAATGATGGAAATAACAACTCAAATTACCTATTAGTAAAAAATCAAGTAAATGCAAACCTAGTATGGAACATAAATGCAGAATTGAGAACCTACACTCAAGGCCTTAGATTGCTCGGCAAAATCCACTTTTACAACAATATGTATGACATTATTATTTTTAGAATAATATTATATTGCTGATTCATGTATATGGTGCATATTATATTTGCATTAATGTTATAATAAGTTAAAGTTTATTATCTATGCAATTATTAGTTTGTAGAACGTAACAAGTAAATGAATTGTGTAATTTAATGTAAACAAAAATTTATATTTTGGATTCACCTTACATGATCTAAAAACTATTTAACTAGTGTGTTTGGTAGTTAATATCATTTGATATTTTACAAAATCGAGTACTAATTATCTAATAAAGATAACTAGCTAAACATTACAAAACTAGGAATTTTTATATAATAAATGTCCCAAGTCTTAAACAATGATCACAGTGGTTCTATTATACTACCTCCGTCCCAAAAAACTTTGTCATTTCAAAAAACTTGAACATTCATTTTGATTAGTATAATATTATGGAAATTATAAATTTTATACTTTTAACAAAGAACATTTTCATATAATTTTATATTACAAATAATTTTCAATAAAAAGACATAGTCGGTCAAAGTTTTGAAAATGGCAAAATTTTTTGGGGCGGAGGTAGTATTTTTTATTTGCATAAGTATGTAAATTATTTTAGACGTTTCTTCTTTTAAATCTCCAATTAAGTTTTTACATTATGTAAAGCTATATATTAACTTTGAAAATTAAAAGTTAAGGGGGACGAACACATATATATCTAATTAAATAAAGTATGAAAAGTTTTATGAAAATATCACGTATATAATATTTTAAAAGTTCATTGCCCCCCTAAATCCATCCCTGATGACACCTACTGCTACCGCAGTCCGCAGACGTACTCCGCACTCCCACAATCCGTAGTAAGAAAACAAAGCACATGAATCTATTATTATTAAATTTCCTTAATTGCAAATGAGTTTTTTTTTGAATTAATGTTAATTAATTAATTAATTACGAAAATAGGGTTGGGTTAAAAGTATTTACCAATATACTGCTGGGTTAACCGTGGTCGGGGGAAAGTCGCCCAACCGTTGGGCGACTTTCCATTAAGTAAAAACAGCGACCAGCCACAAAACAGAACACTGCGAACTAAACCCCAAATCCCCCAAGCAACAACTACGAAGGACGAAGGACGACCCAGCCATTTTCGACTCCGGCGAACTTCCATATCCGGCGACCCCACTCCGGCAAACCTCCATCTTCATCTTCAACACTCTTTCTTCTTTCTTGTAGGTAAATCAAACTCCATTTCATCTCATTTTTAACTTAGGGTTTTGAATGTTAAAATTTTGGAATTTTTAGATTATGAAATGTTGAAATTTGATTTGAATTTGATTGTAAATTTTAAAGTGTATTTTGACATTTGGGCATTTGGGTGGATTTGAATGTAGTTAAATTTGGGTATTGAAATGTAGACTTGAATGTAGATATCAAAATTTGGGTATTTTCATATTGAAATGTGAGTTGTTTGTGAATCTTGACTTTTGGATATATTTGAATTGTTATTAGAATATGGATTTCTCAAGATTCCCAATCGTGTGTCATTGTGGAGGGAACTATTATGAGGATGCTGGTCAAATATGCCATGAAGGTGGTACAACCATATTTGTCATGGTTTGTCGTGGTGCTTGCATGCTCGAGATCCTTCAAAAAATACATACAACCACAATGATTCATTCTAGCCGTTCTTTGCGTTTGAAAATGAAATTTCCCATGAACGGGGGAAAGTACATGCTTATGCCCCTCACTGATGAGCTAGCTATAACAAATATGTGGGCCATAGTTCAGATGGAGGACATGTCAATGCTTGAGATATACATTGAGGAATCCATATGTGACGCTTATCGTACTCCATCAACATCAAATGTTGTTGTATCTAGGCATTATGTCAATGCAGGTGTGAATGCTGGGAACTCCTCAAATGCTCCTGTAATGGACATGGTTATACATGAAGATGGTAGGTATTTGCACAACGGTGCATCATTTGTGGATGGGCAGGGAAGTGATGATGATGACGACAACATCAATGGTGAAGATATGACATAATCTGATGAAGATGATGGTGATACGGTCACGACAACTGCCCCGTCTACCCACTTTACTAGAATGTATGATCTCCCTGAAGGCTTTACTGATGCATGGCTGAGTGGATCAGGTGAGAAAAGGTTAACCCCCGAAGGTGAGTTTGAGGCCGGTCAACAGTTTGACAACAAAGAACAAGTCATCAATATGGTGAGCTTGTATTCTATCAAACAGAACCAATTTTTTCGGGTGATAGAGTCCGATAAACACAAATGGGTGGCACAATGCAAAAGGAAGAAAGAATGTAATTGCCCCTGGAGAATACGCGCCACAAAGAACAAAGGCAACTTTGACACCTTCACAATTGGGCGTTATCCTGGACCTCATTCTGCTACGTGTGCTGGGAACACCGACACTACCGATCACGTGACTTTGACTTCAGATTTCATCTGTAAAGATATGATTGACATTGTTCGCACAGATCCTTCCCTTAAAGTGCATACTATCATTGAGATGCTGAAGGAAAAGTATGGGTATACGGTAACATTAATTCGAAAAAAACCTCATTGCAAATTACTGAAATTAGTTTGGTAATTTTTTTTATTTGTGTATTTATTGATGTTATTAAGTATTTAAATAATTGATTAATTGAATTAGTTTGATGTTTAACCACTAAAATTTAAGAAATCAGTATAAGTTGTTAATTAGTAGGAATTACCGAATTAGGAAACTTGAGGTTCATAAATTATAATTATACGATTATATTCTTGAGATAATTACCCTAGGTATGACTAAATCTTCTTCACTTTCCGAATCTATGACCTAACTAGTTTTTCTACCAAAATAATACTAAAATTCATAATATATTTAATTCGACGTAAAATAATAAAATTATTAAATCTAAAAAAACTAAAAATCAATTCCTCAATGAGAAGATAATTAATTTTGTGATTATTACCGGATGTGCAGTAAAGTCGTGCATTAATATCGTGCAGTAACAACAATATAAAGTGCACTAATTTTAATTGGAAGAAATTAGTGTAAAATGCACATATTTTAAATAAGGTTATTTTCGTCATTCACCCTTTAAATATAAACGAGATTTCTTTGTGTTTTTGGATTTTCGGTCATTGAAAAGTCTAAAAACTAGTTAGTTCATAGATTGGGAAACTCGTTAAGTTTTAGTCATATCCTAGTAAATTTCCGAATCTATGACCTAACTAGTTTTTTTACTAAAATAATACTAAAATTCATAATATTTAATTAAATTTCATAATTAATAACTAATAAATAATTTAGGTGGACAAATATACCCTTTAATTTACCTCTATAAAATCCTAACCTCCTACCCATTTTCTACAACCTCCCAACACCCACCGGTACGAGCAGCCGCCCCAACATCCAGCCGCCCCATCATCCAGTCGTCGCCCGCCGTCCAGCGCCGCCGCCTTCCCCAGAAATCCGATCTGGGAGCATAGCCGCCTTCCACAGAAATCAGGGCCAGTTCTCCGCCATACCTGGGTCCCAAATCGCCACCTGACATCTATCTGTTGTCCGCCGTCCAGCAACCGCTCCTCATCACCCTCCAGCCGCCGCTCCTCATCGTCGTCGAGCCGCCGCTCCCAATCGCCGTCCCAGATTTGTGTGCCGCCGTCCCAGATCTGTGTGCCGTCGTCCCAGATCCATACGCCGCCGTCCCAAATCTGTGCGCACCATCCCCGACCTGTGCGCCGCCGTCCTAGGCAGTGCGCGCCGCCTCCCATATGGCCCCAACTTCTGTCCCGATGCGTACGTGCAGACGCCGCCACCCAACCATGCAGCTCCGTGTATTTATAAGTTAATATGGAAATTTATTGGAAAATAAAACTCAAGTATTAATTTGCATGGTCCTAAACTATTTATAAGTTAATACAGTGTTATAGAAATATTTATATGTAATTGTTATTAGGTGACAACACTAGTACCCATTTAAAAAATGAGGTACCGTACCTACCATTCACTTGATTGTTCCAAATCATTATATCATTTTTAATTTAGATTTAAATAATTCAACTGCAATATTCTGATTGATCCATGTGGACGAATGTATGATACCTTATGGGTACCATAAAATCTACCTTGTTATTATTATACATCATGAGCACTATTTTGTACACGTGCGATCGTGGTCTCATAATTATAATACTCCCTCCGTCCCATTGGACTTTGCCAACTTTCCTTTTTTGGTTGTCCCAAAAAAGTTTGTCACTTTTCTATTAAAGCAACTACTTTGTGATTCTGCTCATTTCTCTCTTCTCTGCACAAACCTCTACCACACAGTTTTTACTTATTTCTCACCAACTTTTAACTTGACAAAGTTTACCGAGATGGAGGTAGTAGTATTTGTGAAACAAATTTTAAGTATTTACTTAAAATTGATCGCAAATAATAATATGTGAGAATATTGGGTACAATCTCTAAATATGAATCCTCTGATTCTTCACTTGCAATTTGGCATAAATATAATTAAAGAATTTAATTCAAAATTAAATCTTTAATTCTTCAAATATTCGAATGTTTGTCAGATCTTCAAATCTTCAAACCTTCGTTCTTCGAATCTTCAAACATTCAAAGTTTTGTTCTTTGAATCTCCGAATCTTCAAATATTCTTAATTTAAGAATTCAGCTTGAAGGGCCTCCGGTTTTCAAGTGGCTTGATCTTCAACAAAAAGGTCGTTTTGTGGCTTGATCTTCTGTTTAAGAGCCTCCCGGGATATGTGGCTTGATCTTCAATTGAATCATGACTCAATCTTCATATGAATATCTTCAAATCTTCAAAGATTCGTTCTTCAGATCTTCAAACGTTCTTCAGCTTTTGGATTTATTTTATCAAGAATCGATGAAATCACAAAGGATTATTCGTATATTCTTAATAAAATTCGTGGCTTTGTCTACTCCTCTTCTTCGGAATCGTTCAGAGCCTTTTGGGAGTTCTTCAGAGCTATTATGCAGCGTTTCTTCGTATGAAAATTCTCTCCCCTTTCCTCTCAAGTGAGACCCCTATTTATAGGTGTGGAGGGAATGAAAATATGCTTTAGGGTTTTGGAAATTCGTCCATATTCCTTGGGCCTCAAATAAAATGGGTTTTGGGCTCTATTTGCTTGCAATTTAATGGCTAGAAAAATCAGCACTTATATAATGTATCTGGACAGCCTTTTTAACAAGGTTCGCAGCCATTTCTCATGCATTTGGATAGATTTCTTGACTGGATTCACTGCTCTCTTTATCAATTGGATCGTGTCTCTTATTCATTGGGCTACTATTTAATAATGGGCTCAAAATGGAGAAATTAATAGGACCGGTCCATTATTTTAAACATTTAATTTATAATTAAATCAATTGGGTATTTTTTTAATGACCCAAATTAGTTCAATTATTAAATTTTATCTGAGTGGGTTCATATTAATATTTTTATAAGGTCCAACAACCATCACGAGCAGTCCGATAGAATTTAATTTTGCCCAATAACTTTACATGTCTGCAAATGCCCCCTCAAGACTTGCTTGGACTTTTTCGTTCAGAAAAGGACGGGCCTGTCTCGATAGTTACAAATTCAAAATTTTCTTTCTTTCTTTCAAAAGCTCTCAACTCTTCTGGGTCCCAACAAGCCCAAAAATTCTTTGCATAAGGCTGATAGTATCACATCGTAGATTTAATACGGCCCATTATTTGATCCGTCCATCTCAAATGAAGCAATTGGAGGTTCCATGTGCATTACAAATTAACCAGCAAAACAAAGGTGGTGTTGAAGTGGGATTCCAACTTCAGGTGTCCATATTAGATTCATATACGACAAGCCTCCCTAGTAGAACGTGAGTTCTACTTAAACTCTAAAAACCTTGAGCCCATACTTGAAACTCATCAATTGCATACGAACTAAAGCCAAAGCACCGTAGAGGTAGAGTTGAAGGCACTGTAATTTTTCTTCCTTGTTCATCTTTTCCATCCCTTCATCTTTTTTTTTTCTTTTTTTTTTTGCAGGGACAACTCAATCGATTAGCAGATAATATGTGAAGACAAGAAGCTATCAAATTAAAGTTGTCTTGATATGCAGCTTATTGGAGTAGCCGAGTAGCAGCTGCCTTGCAGACCCGGAAGACTGACCAATTCTGCTCCGTCGCCGGTTTCTATCTTGGTATTTTTTCAGAAGAAGGTTGAAGGCTGCTGCCATTAATTTAAACGTTGGAAGAGCCGCCGCCCAAATTTGACGGAGGGGGACTGAAGCAGGTCGCAAGTTGGAGGTCGTGCTGCTATTTTCTGGAATTTGTGGTTGTTCGATGATCCAAACCCATCGACATCGCTGTCTCTTTCGCAGGTTGAGGTGAAGGTCTGACCGCCGTTGCTGTTTCGTCACCGAGACTTGAGGTGAAGCCGCCGGAGATCAGTGATGATATGTCGCCATTCGCTGGGGGAAAGCTCGTGCTGGATCAATTTGACGCCTCTGTTGCAGCTTTCGCGAGAAGAAGGAAATCGCTCGATGTTTCACGCGATGCGTGTGCGAAGAAGATGACGGGAGGGTGAGCCCAATCGATGAGTTGTTGCCGTGCTTGTTTGAGGTTCGAGGAAGATGACCGGAGAAGCCCTGCACTCTGGAGATTTCTATCGCTACTGCGGTTAATGTCCTTGGCTCATCTGCGAACAAGATAACAGCATACGGATACTTCTAAAAGACTTTGGCTATGGGCCTTATTTAATGATTATTGGGCTTAATGACTATTAAGCCTGTTCCGGAATCTGTTAGACTTGGCTTTCATCATCGAGTAGAGCTATTAATATAAAGGAGATCCGATTTCCTGCTGTTTTAAGTGATTTGTTCATGGCGCCATTTATTGAAGAGGATGGAGCTAGGCCTATTGCTGGTTTTCAATGCTTCTTGGGGCCCTTGGTTGTGCTAGTACCATTGATCTAAAGCATTAGGCCGATTGCCGATCATCGGTGTTGCTTGAGGCCCTTCGTTTGGCTAATGGCACCGATATAAAGAATTAGGCCGATTGTCGGTCGTCGGTGTCGCTTGGGGCCCTTCGTTGGGTTAGTGGCACCGATCTAAAGAATTAGTCTGATTGCCGGTCATCGGTGTCGCTTGGGGCCTTTCGTTAGGCTAGTGGCACCGATCTAAAGAATTAGGCCGATTGTCGGTCATCGGTGTCGCTTGGGGCCCTTCGTTGGGTTAGTCGCACCGATCTAAAGAATTAGTCCGATTGCCGGTCATCGGTGTCGTTTGGGGCCTTTCGTTGGGCTAGTGGCACCGATCTTAAGAATTAGGCCGATTGCCGGTCATCGGTGTCGCTTGGGGCCCTTCGTTGGGCTAGTGGCACCGATCTAAAGAATTAGGCCGATGAAGTCATCGGTGAATACAAAGCTCTGCTGATGCCATTTATGAAGGGCGGCCATTTTGCTGTTTATGAAGGCTGGCCATTTAGCTAGTTTGAATGACGACCACTTCAACGGTTTGAAGGTTAGAGCGGCGCTGATAGAAGATGATGTTTGAAGCTCAACTCAATCAATTTCAGGCGAGGCGCAGACTTGAGAACTCTCACATCTTGGTATGACTTTGTTTTTCGTAATCCCTTTGGCTAAAAACTTAATTGGGTTTTGTTTTGTTATAACTGAACTCAAAAATGAAACTTTTGAGCTGCCTACGTACTCCTATGAAGGAGATCAAGTCAAACGTAGTTCATATGTACCACTTGAATTGGTAATTTGAAGGGACCGTACACAGTTTTAACTCGTGCGGGCCAGGAGCTTGGCGTACACGTTTTAAACTCTCATGGGCCAAGAGCCGTACACATTTTAAACTCTCGTGGGCCAAGAGCTTGCCATACACATTTTAAACTCTCGTGGGCCAAGAGTATCTATGATTATGCTCACCCATAGACAAAGTAAGATGTTTTAGCAGTTTAGCCACTTACAACATCATTGATGGTTTAGGCATTCAACATTTTGTTTGGTCATATGCATACCCTGACATGAAGGGTATTGTATCCTCCAAGTTCATAATGCAGGAGTTCACATATTGGTCTTCATATTGACCACGAGTGTGCACAATGGTCACTGGTTTGACTTTAAGTGCATTTCCATAGGTTACTTTTACATCGGTTTCTCGCTTCATACGAGATGGGATAAAGCTTCTATACTCATCAAGACTTTTCTTTTCGAGAGGAACTTTGGCAAATTTATTGCGTTCATGTTTCAATCCTAATCTTTCATGAACAGACTTTCTTTCAAAGTTTTGTCCCATGCACGGGTCTTCAATGTGCTTTACCATCATTGGGCTCGATCCAAGCCGTTCTTGTAAAGTCTTCTTCATAACTTTCTTTGGCTTGATACCCAATCTATCAAAGATGGCGGGCCTTGATCTTTCCCGCCCAATCCGATCAAAGATAGAATACTTCGGTTTAGAGGTCACTTCATCTTCTTCATCCGCACTAATATGATGTATTGCGGCTCTATTTATGAGGATCTTTATAGGTTTAGGTTGAAGATAACCCAATCCAATGTGGCCTTGTAAGTTGTTTTGCTTCGGTGTTCCTTTTCCACCAGCTTCTGGAATGAGCTTCCCCAACTTTTGTTCATTAGGATCATAGCCAGCTTCAGCAATGATTTTATATGCATTTGGCTCAAATCCTTCTTTCGTACGTGTGTGAGGAAGCTTAGCATCACATTTCTTTTCAGCTTCCTCATTAAGAGCCTTTTGAGGAGGTTTTGATATCTCGATCTGTGCAAGAGGAAACATGAGCCCCTCCACACCTTCAACGAGCTTTTCTTTCAATTTGGGCTCAGTCAAAGGGCGATAAACATCATTCCCTTTAGCATCGTTATCTTTAAACACTTTTGTCTTTAAGTAAAATTTCGCATCTGCAAAGTAGGATTCGGCCTCAGTAAATGGAGTCTCATCACCGATCACTTTCTTCACAATGCCATTTTTTTCATATATAAAGCATTGGTGCCATGTTAAAGGAATTACACCGTTTTCATGGATCCACGGGCGACCTAAAAGGAGATTATATGAAGATTTGGCATCAATGACATGGCATAGAGTGCTTGCCTTAAGCCCGCCAATGACCAAATCAAGTTGTATCATTCCAATTGCCTTTTGCCATTCTTGATTGAAGCCTTGAATCATCAAGTGAGTTTGGGAGAGTTCATCAATTGATATTCCGAGGTCTTTCATAGCCCGAACTATCAAGAAATTAACAGCGGACCCTTGGTCAATCATGATTCTTTTAAACCTTTGGCCACAAGTACATCCCTCAACAAAGAGCGAGCGATTATGAGGGGTGGCGCCTAACATCAGGTCTCCATATTTAAAGAGAGTATCAGTGACATAAGTTGTAGATTTGTATGTTTCTACTTCTTTTTGCTCACCCAAAGCTGGTGATGAACATATGCTTGAACTCTCAACATCCTTCTCATGGGCGCTAAGGCAAGAACTCGAAATTTGAATCATTTTGTTCTTGAAATCCTTTGGCATATAATCATTGAGAGTAATCGGCCTTCGGGCAGCCTTGGCTCGAACATGATCCTTCCTTTGCTTACTTTTCATCAACTCATTTATCGGTTGTTGCATGACCCATTTCTTCACCACCTTCTTCGGTTGTGGTTTAGGTTTGTGGTTCTTCCTTTGTTTCTTTCGAGTCAACAAGATCCATGGTCTTCCTTTGTCATCAACATCCTCAAGTGCCATTCTTTTAGTGAGAGGAGGACATCCTTTCATTCCCTTGAGAGTAAATGGGAGCTCATGTTTGTGAGAATTTATGTCGTCGTTGACCATGAGCGGAGCAAACCTACCAAAAGTGATGGCAATTTGGTTTGTGCTTGCAGCAGAATCGGCGAGCTCAATCTTTCCTTGACGAGCTAGGGTCATAATTTTATCTTTCAGCACCCAACACTTTTCAGTGGGGTGACTTAAAAGTCGATTGTACTTGCAGTAATTGGGGTCATCTATCTTTGTAGCTTCCTCGGGTCGTTTGGACTCGGGCAAATCAATAAGCTTCAATCTCATCAGTTCCTCAAACATGGGAGGAACGTCAGAGTCTAAGAAGGGGTATTTCTTTTCTAGCATCTCTTCTAGAAATGGTTTAACATGTTTCGACGCCTCCAAGTCGACCCTAGGAACTTGTTTTGAATTTTGAGAGAAGATCTTAATAGGTGCAACCTTCACGACCATTGTTTCTTTATTTCCAATATTAGAAAAGGGTTTGCCCACATTCTTGGTATCTTGTTTTTCAACATCATTGTTTATGGGATACATACCCATGGCTTTCTTTCCACTACTTGCAATGCTTAACTCCATGTTACGAGCTTTGCTTGCTAGCTCGTCGAAAGTGTTTGGATTGACTCCTTTGAGAATGTAGCACAATTCCCAATGCATTCCTTCAATGCACATATCGACAGCGGAACTTGTAGAGATTCGATCTTTGCAGCTTAGAGCAAGATCCCTCCAACGCTCTATGTAAGGTATCACAGGCTCATCTTTCCGTTGGCGAGTAGTTTTCAACTCAAGCAAGCTCACCACCCTCCTCGTGCTGTAGAAACGGTTTAAGAACTCACGTTCCATATCCTGCCAGTTGTCAATGGAACCGGGTTCTAGGTCAGTATACCAGTCAAATGCATTTGCTTTAAGGGAGCGCACGAACTGCTTGACGAGGTGATCCCTACTTGTTCCCGCATTGTTGCAAGTCTCCACAAAATGGGCAACATATTGTCTTGGATTTCCTTTCCCATCAAACTGGACGAACTTCGGCGGCTGGTAACCAATGGGCATTTTCAGATCCTCGATTCTCTGAGTGTATGGCTTAACATAGGAGTAAGTAGATTGACTTCCTTCTATTTTCCCCTTTATGGTTCCCATGATGAAGTCTTTGAGTTGATCAATTGGGATCATGCCCCCAGAGGTTGAGATGTTCTTTCCCGAACCCTCTTGGTGAAAATCATTATCTTCATGCACTTCGGGATCTTTCTCATGGGTATGACTTGACTCGCCTTTCAAACTTTCCACTTTGTTGTTCAGATCATTCAACTTCTGATCTTGGGCTTGCATGAACATGCTCATTCCCTCGATGACCTTAGTTAAATGGGCGATTTGTTCTTCCATAGATGTCGTGCTTGTCATCATAGTGGGCATCACAGTGTAGACATTTGACCACTGCGGAGTAGTTCTTCGTGGAGAGGTTGACGGGGAAGTAGAGTCTGACCCAGATGATGAGCTTTCACCACTACTTGTCCATTTTGGGGAAGTAACTTCACGTATGGGTGAAGAAAGCTTCCGGACCATCTCTTGCGCAATTTGAAATCTATCCATCGCACCGGGAGTAGTTCCCGAAGATGACTGTGCAGTCATGATTCTTGAACGGTTCCTAGTGATAGGGCCTTGCATATTTTGATTCGAGCTTGATGATGCTTTAGAATTTAGAGTGAACACGGGATTGTTTGATGCCATGGGTTCGTTTTCAAAAGTGAAGAGATGAGAGGTAGAGATATCCCACAAGGCGTGCCAAAAATTTGTGAAACAATTTTCAAGTATTTACTTAAAATTGATCGCAAATAATAATATGTGAGAATATTGGGTACAATCTCTAAATATGAATCCTCTGATTCTTCACTTGCAATTTGGCATAAATATGATTAAAGAATTTAATTCAAAATTAAATCTTTAATTCTTCAAATATTCCAATGTTTGTCAGATCTTCAAATCTTCGAACCTTCATTCTTCGAATCTTCAAACCTTTAAAGTTTTGTTCTTTGAATCTTCGAATCTTCGTTCTTTGAATCTTCAAATATTCTTGATTTAAGAATTCAGCTTGAAGGGCCTCCGGTTTTCAAGTGGCTTGATCTTCAACAAAAGGGCCGTTTTGTGGCTTGATCTTCTGTTTAAGAGCCTCCGGGATATGTGGCTTGATCTTCAATTGAATCTTGACTCAATCTTCATATGAATATCTTCAAATCTTCAAAGATTCGTTCTTCAGATCTTCGAACGTTCTTCAACTTTTGGATTTATTTTATCAAGAATCGATGAAATGACAAAGGATTATTCGTATATTCTTAATAAAATTCGTGGCTTTGTCTACTCCTCTTCTTCGGAATCGTTCAGAGCATTTCGGGAGTTCTTCAGAGCTATTCTGCAGCGTTTCTTCGTCTGAAAATTCTCTCCCCTTTCCTCTCAACTGAGACCCCTATTTATAGGTGTGGAGGGGATGAAAATATGCTTTAGGGATTTGGAAATTCGTCCATATTCCTTGGGCCTCAAATAAAATGGGTTTTGGTCTCTATTTACTTGCAATTTAATGGCTAAAAAAATCAGCACTTATATAATGTATCTGAACAACCTTTTTAACAAGGTTCACAGCCATTTCTCATGCATTTGGATAGATTTCTTGACTGGATTCACTGCTCTCTTTATCAATTGGATCATGTCTCTTATTCATTGGGCTACTATTTAATAATGGGTTCAAAATGGAGAAATTAATAGGACCGGTCCATTATTTTAAAGATTTAATTTATACTTAAATCAATTGGGTATTTTTTTAATGACCCAAATTAATTCAATTATTAAATTTTATCTGAGTGGGTCCATATTAATATTTTTATAAGGTCCAACAACCATCACGGGCAGCCCAATAGAATTTAAATTTGCCCAATAACTTTACATGTCTACAGTATTATTCAATTACATTTTGTTTTCTTAATTTATTTGAAAATATTAAATGTTTTATTTTAATAGATGCTACTTTGCAGCAGGACACGTTTGATCGAAACATTTTACATGAATTCTTTTAATAAAAGAATGACTTGTGAATTCCTTTGTTTATTAGACATGTCCTTTAAATTGGCCGCACATTTTCATTTTATTGAAAGCATTAGAGCCGTTCAACGAGAGAGTATTTTCGGTTGGTTTGTTAACTGCCCATTTCAAAGAGTTACATGTTCTTTATAAATAGAAGGATCTTGTTGAATTGAGGATATACGGCAAAAACACTTATTTGGTGCTATTTTATCGGTAACTAAAATACACCACACACATTCTTTTTATCCCAAAAGTTTTATCTTGTAACCCGATTACTGTGATAAGGGTAGATAGTAGACTTTTAGGAAAACGTATTTATACGTGACTAGAAGTGCTATCCGGTCCAACCATATTTCTACACCCTTATAATATACTATTAACTACTTGCGGTTCTAACAATCTAAAAGTTTACTTTTCTAAAAATATGGGCGCTACTCAACGCGATATATCATCAACACCAATTTCCAAAAATTGGAAAAGTTTGAAGGTGTGAAGTTTCGAAGGTGGCAGAAAAATATGCATTTTCTGCTCACTACTTTGAAAGTGGTCTATGTGTTAAGCACCCTGAGGCCGCCCGTGGAAGAGGAAAATGAAACTTTGGAGACAAGCCATTGTCGCTCAAAGTGAGACAATGATGACTATATCTGTCGTGGACACATTTTGAATGGTATGTGTGATTCTCTTTTTGATGTGTTCATGTGTATCAAAATGTTGAATATGTTAAAACGTTGTGGGAATCTGTAGAATCCAAATATATGACCGAAGATGCTTCAAGTGAGACATTTCTCTTAGTAACTTTAATAGTTCCAAAATGGTGGATTCTCGCCCGGTCATGGAGCAATTTCATGAGATTCAATATTAGCTGTAATGACATGGGAGATGCATGTAATGACATGCACACGTGGCTTTGTGGAAAGAAATGATCTTCTCATTCTTTATAATTAAAATAAGATTTAGTCTTCATGTTTAGCTACTTTTGTGGAGTCAGTTCAGCACATTCGTTTATTGTTTTTGAACGTGTGATTATGCCTAAATGATAGGAGTTAGTCGAGTCATTTATGGATTTCTTTGTTTAACATTATTATGGCTATATATAGCCTTGTTACTTCAATGAATTATGAGATTGAATACTGAAGCTTATTAGCTCGTTTATGTTTAAGCCTTTCGTTTAGCTTTCCTTCTTTATCCCAGTTTTAGACTACATTTGGTATCAGAGCTTTAAGGTTGGAAATCCTTGGGCTGTGTGAGTGTTTTTGTGAGAGTAAAACACATTCTATAGGGTAGTTCTTCACCTAGCAATATACCAATGGAAGTGGGAGTTCTTTGAATCAACTGACCATCTTCAAAGGGATAAACTTTCATTTTTGGAGTCTAAAAATGAAAACTCTTTTTAAATCACAAGAGTTGTGGCATACGGTTGAGCATGGGTTTGATGATGATGGTGCTGATGAACCAGATCAGGCACTAAGGGAGAAGAGGAAGAAAGATGCCAAAACACTCTACATCATTCAACAATATTTGGATGATGCTATCTTTCCACACATTGCAGCAGCTTCTACACCAAAAGAGGCATGGAGTATCCTGAATAAGGAGCTTGTTGGTGACAAGAAGGTAGTTGTTGTACGCCTACGATCTCTCAGAAGGGAATATGAAAACATCCAAATGAAGCAGAAGGAAACTGTCCCAGAATATCTGTCAAGAGTATCTACAATTGTTCAGGAGATGAAAACCTTAGGGGAAGAAATCAAGTCAAGTGGTGAGTAAGGTTCTCAGGAGTCTTACCAAGAAGTATGAGCATGTAGTGGCAGCAATTGAAGAGTCAAAAGATCTGGACACTTACACATTTGAAGATTTGAAGGGTTCTCTTCAAGAACATGGAGAGAGGATAAGCAGAGATGATGATCCAAAGGAGGAGAAAGCCTTCAAAGTTAGAGGAGAGTCCTCAAATCAACAAATATCTCACCAACAAGCTGGTAGAGGTAGAGGAAGAGGTGGCTTCCGAGGAAGAGGTAGAGGAAGAGGGGCAACGAATGAGGGGAGAGATCAGTCCTCTTAGCCTAGTAAAATTCCTATCAAGTGCTATTATTGCAAAAAAACTGGCCATAAGGAAGTGAACTGTTGGAAAAAGGAAGAGGATGGACAAAAAAAGGTCTGAAATCCAACTTTCTAGAGCAAGAAGAAGAGAAATTGTTCGTGGCTCAGGATGCAGCAAATGGAAAGGAAGAGTGCAATGTGTGGTATATTGAGAATGGCTGCTCAAACCACATGTCAAGTGCCAGAGCTATATTCAGGAATCTGGAAGAATCAATGCAAAGCATGGTCAGGCTGGGAGATGAAAAATAGCTTGAAGTAAAGGGCATGGGAACTATTGTTATCACAACTAAGAAGGGCAATACAAAACTCCTTTGTAATGTGCAATATGTGCCCAAACTGGCTCATAATCTACTGAGTGTAGGGCAGCTGGTGAACTCATGATACTCAGTAGTATTTGAAAATGGAAGTTGTCAAATCATTGACAAGAAATCCAAGGAGACTGTAGTAAGCATTGAAATGGGGAGAAACAAGATGTTTCCTCTTAATCTATCAGGTAGATCAAACAAAAAATTGATAGTTAAGAGGGATGATGATGCAAAGTTATGGCATCTGAGGTATGGTCACCTACATCTGCAAGGGTTGAGGCTACTGCACTCCAAAGATTTGGTAAAACTGTAATACCCCGAAAATTTGAGAGAGTTTAGGAAATAATTAAAATTGTGTTTCATATTGTTTACATGGTCTTTAGGTCGTTTATTATGTTTGGTTTAGTGTTTGGGACAAAGGGGAGGTCCAAATGAGGAAGAAATGGGGCAAAAACTAAGGTTTGGGGCGTCAGAGGGTCACGCACGGATGAACGACGCGAATTAGGCAACAAACGCACTTACCGGAATATTGGATTGTTTGATCTCATCATTGGCATAAAATTTCGTGCTGGATATGTTAATATTGAAGAGCTGGAAGGGATAGAGCTTGAAGAGGCGGTCCTAGAGTTTTTGGAATGAGGAAAATCGGATTAGGGATGTATTTATAGTGAATTTCCGAAGTTTGCGTTGCATTAGGATACAACAGGAACACACGCGTGCGTACCTTCCACGCACGCCGTGCGTGACCCCCAGACGCCCCAAACCTTAGTTTTTGCCCCGTTTCTTCCCCATTTGGACCTCCCCTTTGTCCCAAACACTAAACCAAACATAATAAACGACCTAAAGACCGTGTAAACAATATGAAACACAATTTTAATTATTTCCCAAATTCTCTCAAATTTTCGGGGTATTACAAAAACGCCTACCCAAAATAGGTGGACTTGAACTGTGTGAGGTCTGCCTTTATGGAAAGCAATCAAGAGAATCATTTCCAGTTGAGAAACTTCATGCAGATCTCTGTGTATCAATGCAGACAACCTCTCTAGGTGGAAGTAAGTATTTCTTACTCATAACTGATGATTTCAGTAGAATGAGTTGGGTTTATTTTCTCAAAGCTAAGTCTAAAGCTTTTGATAACTTCAATATGTTTAAAGCTATGGTAGAAAAACAATCTGGTTTGTGTGTGAAAGCTTTGAGAACATATAGAGGTGGTGAGTTTCTTTCAAATGAATTTATCAACATTTGTGAAAAAGAAGGAATCACGAGGGAACTTACTGCACCTTATACTCCTGAGCAAAATGGAGTAGCTGAGAGGAAGAACAGGACTGTGGTTGAGATGGCTAGTAGAAGGCTGTGAATATTCTTAGCATTTCACCAACCAAAGTAGTCCTGAATAACACACCTTTTGAAGTTTGGAGAGGAAAGAAACCTTTTGTAAGTCATTTAAAAGTATTTGGGTGTACAACTTATGCTTTATTTGATTTCAGGTCTAAGCTAGATGATAAAACTGGCAAGTGTGTATTCATTAGCTATTCCTCTCAATCAAAAGCATATAGACTGTATAATCCTCACACTAGCAAGATTATTGTCAGTAGAAGAGTCAGGATGGAATTGGGAAGTAAGTGAACCTAGCAAAGACCTCAACACATCAGTGCACTTTGATGATTCAGGGGAGGAACCTGATGATACAGAAAATGTCAATAATGGAAGTCCTCCCTCAACTCCCTCTTCACACAATTCAAGTCCAGGCTCCACAAGTGCATCATTCTCACCATCAAGTTCATCAAGTGATTCAACTCCTAGAAGGTACAGGTCCATAGTTGATATATATGAGAGTTGTGACTTTGCTTTAATGGCTGCAGATCCAACTAACTTTGATGAAGCAAAGGAAAGTTTGGAATGGCAATCAGCCATGAATGATGATATCAAATCAATAGAAAAGAATGAATCCTGGGAGTTGGTGGATCTTCCTGAAGGGAAGAATGTCATTGGTTTGAAATGGGTATCTAGAACCAAGTTTAATACTGATGGAAGCATTTAGAAGCAAAAGGCCAGGCTTGTGGAAAAAGGCTATGCACAGGAGGAGGGAATTGACTTTGAAGAAACCTTTTCTCCTGTGGCAAGATTGGAGACTGTGAGAGTGGTTCTTGCTTTAGCTGCTCAAATGAAACTTAAGGTGTTTCAGCTGGATGTGAAGTCTTCTTTCCTTAATGGAAATCTGCAGGAGGAAGTTTTTGTTGAGAAACCACTTGGGTTCATTAAAACAGATGCAAGGGAGAAAGTAAATAGCCTGAAAAAGGCCTTATATGGTTTAAAGCAAGCCCCACATGCCTGGTACAGTAAAATTGACTCTTTCTTTCTTGAAAACAAGTTTGAAAGAAGTGAAAATGAACCAACACTCTACATAAAGAAGCAAGGTACAAATGACTTTACAGTAGTTTGTCTTTATGTAGATGACAGTATATATTTCAGTTCTTCTCCTAAGATGTTGGCAGAGTTTAAACATGGTATGATGAATCAATTTGAGATGACAGATCTTGGATTACTTCAGTACTTTCTTGGCTTAGAAGATTACCAAGGAGATGATGGTATCTTCTTGTGTCAAAGAAAGTATGCAAGGGATCTGCTCAAGAAATTCAAGGTGGAGGAAAGTGAAACTGTGCAAACTCCTATGAACATATGTGAGAAAGTGCAAAGGGAGGATGGAACTGATAAAGCTGATGAGAGATCTTTCATGAGTCTAGAAGGAGGTTTGAACTATCTCACTCACACTTAGAGATGGCAATTGTAACCGATCCGGTGGATACCCGCACCGAACCGCCCCGGTCAAACCGGGGAAAACCGCATTGACCGGGTAACGGGTATGGGGCGGGGAATACCTGTTTTGTTTTTACGGGTAACGGGGCGGTTACGGTTTTATACATGTCCGCCCCATTACCCGCCCCGTACCCGCTCCGTTTATTTTTAGTTATATTTTTATTACATTCTCATCTATTAGTTGTCCCACAACTAAAAGATGGGAATTTTCTATTTTCTTTGTGTATATATCAATGACAAATGTACCAACTCTAGTGTACGAAGGAAAGTTCATAATAGATCTTAATAGTCTTGTTTGATTATTATCATATTATTTCGAGATTAATTATTTTTCAGATTAAGTATTTTTATATTCAAACTCATTTAGGTTGTCTTCTTTCTCGTCTTGTAGATATGCGAAACTTTAAAGTGATGTTTGAGTCTAGAGTCATCTTGGTGATGCCCTTTTTTGCCTTTTAAAACATTATTTTTATATTAAAATACCAATGACACATTTAATAAAGTGATTACCCGCGGTTAACCGCGGTTATACCCGTTACCCGTTGGGGCGGTTATGGTTTGGGTAAAAATTACCCGTTGGGTAATGGGGCGGTTATGGGGCGGGGGAATTACCAAACGGGGCGGGTACGGTTATATGTAAAACCGTCCCCGATCCGCCCCGTTGCCATCCCTACTCACACTAGGCCTGATCTAGGCTAGTGTGATATCCAGGTACATGCATTCTCCAACCAAACAACACTTAGGTGCAATAAAAAGAGTTCTTAAGTATGTTGCAGGTTCAGTTGAGTTTGGGCTGCTTTATGAAAGTGTGAAGGCCTTCAAACTGGTTGGGCATACTGACAGTGATTGGGCAGGTTGTTTGGATGACAGGAAGAGCACATCAGGGTCTGTGTTCAACCTTGGATCAGGAGAAATCACCTGGAGCTCCAAGAAGCAAGAAACAGTTGCCTTGTCCTCTTCAGAAGCAGAGTATGTTGCAGCAGGTGCAGCAGCAAGACAAGCCATTTGGTTAAAGAAACGTCTGAAAGATTTAGGGAATGAACAAAGTGAGGCTATAGAGTTACGGTGTGACAACAAATCAGCCATTGCTATGACCAAAAACCATGTATTTCATGCAAGGACCAAGCGTATTGAAGTCCAACATCATTTTATTAGGCAGCTTGTAGCTGAAGAAAAGATTATCATGAAGTTCTGTGGCACTAATCTTCAAATTGCAGACTTGTTCACAAAAGCATTGAATCAGGCCAAGCATCAGTACTTCATGGAGAAAATAGGCATGAGCTGTTGTTGGTGGAATTGGCCAGATAAACCTGCAAAAAAGTGTTAGAAATAATAATATAGCTCGAGACACGTCAGACGCTGTCCTCAAGAAAGTATTTTCGACTAGCGAAAACCTTTCCCCAAGATATAACGAGCTGTTCGGCGTAAGCCGGTAACAGAACAACGAAGTAGAAAATCATTAATCCAGCAGAGTGAAAGATTAGGGAACGTTTTAACTCCAAAATTATATATCAATCAAATAGCTAGCCGAACATATATATATATAAAGTCAAAGAACCGAACGTTGCTGGCAGTACATTACTCCGCATAACCCACCCGTCGTTGCTGCCAGCTGAACATTTGTCCGTTACAACATTACTTAATAAATGCATTTGATAATTTAATTGTTATTAAGAGAATTTTTACTCCCATTTACGTTGAGCATGTTAACTGCTAGAGAACCATGAATGGTCACATCAAACTCAATATTAAGAGTAAATGCAAGCAGCCCATACTCTCTTTAGAAAGTAATGTGCAGACTTTTATTTGTAGAATTCATTAAATTAAAATGTTTTCAAAGTAATTAGAATTAATAAAGCTTTATTCATTTGAAATACTCTAAATTTTTCCAACAATCCCCCACATATTTCAAATGAATATTTTGAAATTTTAAAAAATAATTTGGAAAATTTCTGCTGGATTAAAGGAAGGAGACTTTAAGCTTGGTGTCCGTAGACTATGAACCAAACCAAGACGATTAAGTCTTAATAAACCGAGCTTTTGGTGAAACATATAGTTTCTATGAACCAACAAGCTACTATTGGTAAATCAGGGTCTTAACGGTCGTGTCTCACCCTGCACAATTTCTCGTTATTACGCCGTTGTGCGTCGTAAGACCATGCACGTGCTTGGTGTTCATGAGTGCTCTAGAAGTTTTGTCATGCTTCATAGAGGCGGCCCCACCTCACACTCATATAGGTGATATCATCAGGTGTGTACCGCTTTTGCACACCACCCTAAAATTAAGGGCTATGATAATCATTAAGAGCTTTTAGCTCACCCTCTCAAAGAATGCGGTTTCTAGCCTATATCTCACATCATGGAAATGGGCAATTTTAGTTAGGCTAGCAGAACTAAATGGAAGACTTGTTATTACCCATATGAACTTGTTTCATGGGATCTCCAATCACACAAGTTGGGTTCCCATCCCCATTTGTTTCGAAGTGACACTAGTCCCATTTCCTTCGATGTTTCGGTTATCAATTTTTCGTCCTAGGGATTCTGTCAATGGAGTAGCTAATTCCCTCTGACATCACAAAATTAATGGAGATAATTCCATTTTCAAACATCATTTCACCACTTTTAAGGGTGAATGGATATCCACTATTTTAATTTATCTCATGTGAGTCGACTCAGATGTCGTTGTTGTATCCCGACAATACAACGGATAACTCTCAATAAGATATAACTATAGAACTATGAACCGTAAAAGTATATTTACACTTTGAGAGTACATCAATATATATAGACTTACACATGAGGAGATAAGATCAAAGCTATCTAGATAATATTTACAATAACTAATTATAAATATATTAAATTAAGAGATAATCCTAGAGTTATCCTTATCATGCCCCCGCAAGATTGAGGGTCTAGGCGTGACACCAATCTTGGAATGTAACTCGTTAAAGCGGCGACGCGGAAGCGGCTTGGTGAGAGAATCAGCCAATTGATCTTCAGAACGGACATGTGCAACTCTAAGAATACCATTTTGAACGTGTTCACGAATAAAGTGATAATCAATGGCCTAATGTTTCATTCGTGAGTGAAAAATAGGATTTGCACATGGATGTGTAGCTCCCACATTATCACAGTAAATGACTTGCTGAGTAGGTATAGTGACATGTAACTCAGACAAAAGAGATAAAATCCAACGAAGTTCAGCAGCTGTAGAGGCAACGGAGCGGTACTCAGCTTCTGTAGAGGAACGAGCGGTGGAGGTTCCGTTTGGGCGGATTATCACTGACTAGGAGATAATGTTCGGTTAGTGAGAAGTGTCGTTCGGGGACTTAACCTGTTGCCATTCCCGATACCATAAGCTACTGACCGGACATGAATTTTCTCTTTGGAGGTCATTCGGGTAACCTCCCGTACAGGACTATGGATGTTTTATTATGTTTTTTTTTTGTGAAAATGGATAGGCAGGGGAACGGCTGGTATGGACGGGTTCTGCATATTCCCCTTCGGTAAATGGTGTGCTGCTTCAAGAATGAAAACGTCAATTTCCCTCGAATGTAGGTCGGGCGCTATTCTTGGGTTAATGGCAGCTAGCTATAAACATCCAGGGAGTTCACGACCAAGGGCGGCGGTGGTGTTAGTTAAGGAGCAGTTCTCCCTGCCTTCAAAAAACCCTTCTCCCGTTCGAGATGGACCTCTTGCATCTCAAGTGATCATTCTTTCGGCTAACATCCCTGGATCGGCCAGAAAATACCTTTCGGGCTTCAGAAACCCACTTGTTACCATATGGCCCCACCTGTCGTTTTTAGTCACTAGTTTTGTCAGGTTGCATCCTTTTGTGTGAAGGAAAACAGCTGTTGCGCGTGGGGCCCATTGATGGGTGCTAGAGAAATATCTGCACTCGACTGTTGTCCTCCTCTGATTGGCCCCTGCTGCTGGGATGAAGAGATGACGGAGGAAGGTGAGCCCAACTCGGACCATGGTCTTCGCGAGCTTCGAGTCTCCATTGATGGTGGAGACCGTTGAGCCTCCGACCGGCAGAAAGCCTAGGCCATGATGACGGGGCCTGGATGAGCTAAAGCAGTAACGGTGCTGACACCTCCGGCGGTCCCATCCCAGCTCCTTTCCATGATCAAGTAGCTCATGGTTGGTATACGGCCTTGTGGGCATTGTGCTTCGGTTGTAGCGGTTAGCCTTGTGTTCGGGGAGTTCCCGTTCGGCATTCGGCGTCTCTCCTTTAGATAAGAGTGAATATGTCAAATCATCAAAAAGTGTTGTCAGGATAAGGAAAGTGGTGGGCACGCGGGCCCCACTCATCATTTTTCTCCAATCTCCTTTGACTCTTGCTTCGGCCCGTTTTGTTGGGTGTAGAGATTTGAGCTACGGCCAAGCTGCTGAAGCTTTTTCACTGGGTCTGGAGATCTTCCTTTGCTGTTGTGCTTTCCACCGTTGTTGACCAGGGAATTAGCTAGCCTGGAGCAGAACTGAAATTCCCATTCCACAGCTAGATATGAGTTCATCTTTGATGTAAATTTTTTGTAGAACACAAACAAAACCTTTTTTGCTTCTCTAAAAATCAGTCTATCTTGTATGAATTTTGGTAGAAATGCCAAGAACACATGTAGTTTTTTGAACGTTTCCCACAGACGACGCCAATGTTGAGTTTTAGTCCCGTAGATCCGAAAGCCCAACATAACTTCGGATATTAGGGATCATGGATTCAGTATAAAAATGAATAAATATCTAAAAGGGGTATAAATTAGCTATTTTTACGTGGAAACCCGGAAAGGGAGAAAACCACGGGACTTTTTAGGCTAACGTCCAAGCCCGCTCTTTCTCATTATTCTGCTCTCCTCACCAATTACATAATACAAATACCTTGGAGCTTCCATTGATGGAGCTTGAAATCAACTAATCTAAAGGGGATGGGGAGGAAACATTGTCCCTGGAGAGAAGAGGAAAAAAGATCCTCTTTAAAGAAAAGCCCTCCTCCTATTTATAGAAAGGAGGGAAAAGCCCTCCCACACTAATGGGCCGAAAAGGCCTTATTGGGCCTAAACAATTCGTATTCGGGCCGGTTAGGCCAAAACGGGCCGGGTAGGCCTAAATGGGCCTTGCTGACCGGGCTTCATACCGGGTGATGACTTGGGCCTCTGAACAGTAGTGGGCCGGGATAATATTCCCCAACAACGGGAAACGGAAGCAAGAGTCGGGCTTCTAAGAGAAAGGTTAAGAAAAAAAGGGATGAAGTTGTACAATCTCTTGCGCGTTCTATGGATAGGTATGTAACAAAACCGTCTCCTTCAGTATTAAATAAGAATTTAGAGATATCTCATAAGAATCACTGTCCAAGTGGCGGTAATAACGAAGATTCAAATGTAGAGGATATGAATGTGAATGCAAGTGGCGGTAATGATGAAGATTCAAATGTAGAGGATATGAATCTGAATGCCAATAGTGAGAAAGATATTGTAGAAGTGTTGCCTGGTACCCTTGATATGAGCGAGTTATGTGATCCAGGTAATTGGAAAGTACCTATTTCTCAAAAAGAAAAAGACTTTCTCGTTGAGAGGGGCCCAATAAGAATAAGTGGTCATGATTTTCCTATGGATAAAAAGCGGAGTTTTAACGACAAACACTATACTCGGTGCTTGACAAATGGTGAAAAATATGACCGACCATGATTAGTGTATTCGATGTCAAAAAATAAAGTCTTTTGCTTTTGTTGTGTGTTGTTCAAGAAAGGGGGGATATCAAGCCCTTTGACAACTGTAGGTGAAGATTATAACGATTGGCACAATATACATCATAGACTTGTGGAGCATGAATTGAGCAATGACCATATTCATAGCATGGAAGCTTGGAGGGAAGCAGAATTAAGACTTATAAAAAAAGTCAAGCATCACTGCTACTCGGGGAAAAGTTATTGATAAAGAGAAGGAGTACTGGAGAGCTGTGTTGAAAGGAATTATGAGTGTTGTTAAAACTCTTGCTACTTGTAATATCGCATTCCGTGGAGATAAGGAGAAAATTGGAGACGAGAAAAATGGGAATTTTCTCAAGATTATAAGTATGATTGCAGAGTTTGACCCAATAATGGAAGAGCACCTCAAGCGTATACGCAAGAAAGAGATTCGAAATCATTATCTTGGATATAATATTCAGAACGAGATGATACAATTGTTAGCAGGTGAAGTGAAAAAGAAGATCCTTCAAATAGTCAGAGATTCGAAGTATTTCTCGGTTATTCTTGATTGCATGCCTGATGTTAGTCACGAGGAACAAATGACACTTATGATAAGATGTATCAATGTGGCTTCTACTCCAATTCAAGTAGAAGAGTTTTTTATTACATTTGTCAAGGTAGTAGAGACAACTGGAGAGGCTCTCTTTGAAGAACTTAAATGTTTGCTTGAGACTCACAAGCTTGATTTTAATAATGTGAGAGGACAAGGTTATGACAATGGATCAAACATGAAAGGTGACAATAAAGGTGTACAAGCTAGAGTCCTACGAGAATATCCTAGAGCATTTTACACCCCATGTGGTTGTCATTCTCTTAACCTTTCACTTTGTGATATGGCCATGAGTTGTCCACAAGCAAAAACATTTTTTGGTGTGGTACAACGAATTTATAAGTTATTCTCAGGCAACACTATTTATTTATTAACTCATTAATTAACTAATTTTTCTTTACACTTATAACTTTTATTGTTAAGTCATTAATTATCGATATATTATGATTATTATTAATTTCAGGTTCAACAAAACGGTGGGAGGTTTTCAAAACATTTTTCAAAGACCGTGATGGAAAAGGTCTTACACTAAAGTCATGGTCTGATACACGATGGGAAAGTCGTATTGCTAGTGTTAGAGCAATCAGATTTCAAGCGCCACAAATAAAACAAGCGTTGGAGCACTTGACTATAACTAGTAATGATGCTAGTTGCACTGTGAGTGATGCGAAGTCCTTATCTGAATATGAAATGAACTTTGATTTTATTGTTAGTATGTTCATTTGGTATGACAAATTGAACAAAGTTAACAAAATGATCAAAATACTTCAACAAAGAGATATGGATGTTGGTGTGGCCTTGGGTCTCTTAAAAGGGCTTATCGATTTTTTTAAAGAATATAGAGAAGAAGGGTTTGAGAAAGCCAAAATTGAAGCTCAAAATATTGCCACTGAATTAAATGTTGAGCCTCATTTTCGTGACATTCGTGTTCGTACGAAAAAGAAGTTTTTGGATGAGAAAGTGAATGATGAGCCGATAAAGTCAGTGGGTGATGTGTTTAGAGCAACATATTTCTTGGTAGTTGTTGATAATGCCATTTCTTCATTGGAAACCAGATTTGAGGAGTTTCATAAATAAGAAGAAACTTTTGGATTCTTGTATAATCTAAGTAAGTTAAGGACAATAAGCAATGAAGAGTTGGCACACTGTTGTGATACCCTTGAAAGTTTTCTTAAACACGGGGATGATGGTGACATTGATTCAATTGAGTTGTTTTCGGAGCTACAACTTTTAAGAAAGTCATTACCGGAAGGCAAAACAAAAGCCGTTGAAGTGTTGGAGTATATAAGAGAGATGTATATCTCTTTTCCTCATGCTTGGGTCGCTTACATGATTTTATTAACTATACCTGTGACTGTTGCAGCTGCCGAAAGAAGCTTTTCAAAGTTGAAGTTGATAAAAAACACTCCGTTCAACGATGTCACAAGATAGGTTAAGTGGGCTAGCTATGTTATCAATAGAAAAAAGAACATTATCTACTCTTGATTGTAGTGATATACTCACAAATTTTGCACTTCAAAAGGCAAGAAGAATTGGTTATTAGCTTTATCTATTTCATTTAAGAATATTTATTTTTGAATACAATATCATTTGTAAGTTAATTATTACTCCGTACCTTTTGCTATCAGTTTTAAGTGCCTTAGATAGTATTGATATAATGAAGTATTATCTAAAATGATTTGTCGTCTGGGGCACCAAAATCCCCAGAGCCGGCCCTGTTGTTAGTGGAGGGGATTTTGGCAGAAGATTGGGAATTAAATGAAGGTGGGGTAGCTAAGTTTGGGGAGTCACGAGAATGTTGGAGTATTGGTGGTGGGGAGGGAATATTGGCAGAAGGTTGAATTATTGGTTGAGTGGGATGGGAATTGGTTATCAGTGGGAGTCTTGGTGTGTTACGGGTAGGGATAATTGAGGTGGGGGAGAGAATAATATGGGGGGGTTCCCAAGTTGCTGAAGCTGCATGGGTAAAGGATGATATTTGATTTTGAGAATAATGTTTAAATGGAAAAACATCCTCAACAAATTGAACATGTCTTGAGATATAAATTTTATGACTCACCACAGCTTGACAAATATATGCACTTTGGGTAAGGGAATAACCCAAAAATATACATGCAACTGAGCGAGATTGGAGCTTATGGGTGGAATAAGCACGAGTCCACGGGTAGCACAAACACCCAAAGACCCTAAGTTTTTCATAATTTGGGGTGAGCTGATAGAGGCTTTCATAGGGAGATTTAAAATTAAGGGTAGGGGTAGGGAGACAGTTGATTAGGTAGCACCAGTAGGGAGAACATAGGACCAATACTCCGGGGGTAAAGAGGCTTGATGTAAAAGAGTAAGGCCGGTTTCAAGTATATGTCGGTGACGGCGTTCTGCATAGCCGTTGTGTTCAGGGGTATGAGAGGGTGAAGTAAGGTGAGATATACCAAGAGTTGTGAGAAGTGGGGTAAAGGCTTTAAACTCTCCACCATTATCCGAAAAGAAAGTTTTAATTTTGTGATTAAATTTATTTTCAACTAATGGACAAAAGGCTTGAAAAATGTGATGAACGTCAGACTTATTTTTGAGGGGATATAACCAAACAAATTTAGTATTGTGATCAACAAAGATGACATAATATTTAAAACCATCAAAAGAGACAACAGGTGAGGTCCATACATCGGAAAAAATAATCTCTAAGGGTTGAGATGAACTAAGAGAAGACATATTAATTGGTAATTTGTGACTTTTGTTACATTGACAAGAATCACAATGGGATGAAACCGATGTCACACCCTTTATTCTTAATTTAAAACGAGATAAAATATGCCGTAAAATAAGAGGTGATGGGTGCCCTAGACGATGCCAGTGAGTGGCAGAGACTTTGACCCCAGAGAAAGCGGAGACTTTGGTGGAATTTATTTTGGGCCATTCATAGAGACCATCTTTAACATGACCTTTGAGGAGTGGTGCCCCCGTGTTGAGATCCTTGACACAAAAAGAAGATGGTGAGAACTCAACAAAAGCATTGTAATGTTGACATAACTGGGAAACTGATATAAGATTTGTTTTAATATTAGGGACGCACAAAAGATTGTTTAAATGAAAAGAACGGTGGTGGGGGGAAGGTAAAGTGCCAGAGCCCATATAAGTAATAGGAAGACTGCTACCTTTACCAACGACGACCTCATCAATGCCCGGATATGGAACATGCATGGAAAGATTATCCAAATCCGATGTGATATGGTGAGTAGCGCCACTGTCAAAAATCCAAGGTTGTTGTGGAGCTGCACCAAGAATACCAGGTCCAGTGGCAGCATTGGCATGTGGTTATTGCCATGCAGGTCGAGTAGAAGGCTGCCATGGAGAGGTTGAGGGCGACCATGATGTGGGAGAGGAAGACCAGCCTGTAGGTGGAGCAGAAGCGGAAGCAGACGTGAGTCAGAAAAGAGGACAAAACTGTGCTGAATGTCCTTGTGTACGACATGCTTGACAGGTTCCCAGATATGGTCGGGATGAGCGGGTGGAGGGATCAGAATCCCTACCAAATGAGGTGCCACGTCCTGCATTAGAGCCACGAGGCTTTCCATGACCACGGTTGCCGAAGGGAGAACTGCGGCTGGCAAGATTGACCGTGACCAGTGAGGAAGACCCATCATTACCAACTTGTTGAGTTTTGAGTTCACGATAAATAAGTTTTTCGTGTAACTCGGTGAAAGAGATACAAGTTTCATGACTTTCAATGGCATCAATAACGGGCTTGTATCTATCATCAAGACCATCAAGTATAGTTTCAATGAAATCCTCGTGATCCAGAGGTTTGCCTAGAAGAGCCAATTCATCGGAGGCCGTTTTGAGAAAATGCATGTATTCACTTATGGATTTGGAACCTTTGGTATATTTCCCGATTTGAGATCTGAGTTGTTTTATATGGCCTCGGGATGGCTGAGCGAAGATAGAGACAAGAGTGTCCCATGCTTCTTTAGTAGTAGAAGCTCGTTGAATAAGGGGAACAATTGAGGGGGAGAGGGTCGCAATTAGAGAGTCGAAGAGTAATTTGTCTTGACGGACCCAAGAATTATAGGAAGGATTGACTGCAGCAGTATTGTTGATGAGGGTTTGCTTGGCTGGGCATGGAGTGGTTCCATCAACGTGACCTTCAAGGGCGTAGCCAGTGAGAATGGCTAGAACTTGAAGTTTCCAGGAGAGAATTATTGTTTGTGAGTTTGATAACATGATTGAGATTAACAGAAATTAGAGGCTTTTCGAGTTCAGGAGAATTGGGAACGATGATTTCAGCAGATACATCGTTGGTAGAGCAAGTAACGGGATCAGTTGTCATTGGGAAAAAAAATAGGAATGGATCGTTAAAGCTGTGATACCATATAGAACTATGAACCGTAAAAGTATATTTACACTTTAAGAGTACATCAATATATACAGAGTTACACATGAGGAGATAAGATCAAAGCTATCTAGATAATATTTACAATAACTAATTATAAATATATTAAATTAAGAGATAATCTAAGAGTTATCCTTATCAATAACATCGATGTGACCCTCCAGTGGATCAGATAATTCTCAATAAAATATGTACCATCATTGTATCAATATACAATGGATAATTCTCATATAACATCATTGTACCTCTCTAGGACAATGAATATTTCTTAATAAAACATATCATCGTTGTACTAATACTTCCTCCGTTCTTAAATAAATGCAACGGTCAACATTTCACACTTGCCGAGACACAACTTTGACCATTAATATAAATGATTTTGTATTAGTAAAAAAATTAAAAAAATTAGATTATGAAAAATTACAATGAGACAAGTTTAACAATATTTTTTTCATAAAATAATATTATTACATTAATAAATAAAACGTAGTCAAAGTAGAACATGTGAATAGTGTAGAAGTCAAAGTGTTGCATTTATTTAAGAACGGAGGTAGTATATTACAACGGATAATATCAATCAAATATACCATAATTAAAGGTACCTCTCAAATATCTCAATAACCACCTCAACGCAGTCCAATGATGCCTGCTTGGGTCATGAGTATATCGGCTCAATCTTCCGACAACACAAACTATGTCGGGCCTAGTATAATTTATAAAATATAATAAACATCCAATAATTTGGGAATACTCATATTGAGCCTCATGATCACCTCTATTTTTTTAAGTGCATATGAAAGTCATAAGGGATACTCACGGGTGTGACATTAAAATATTCAAACCTCTTTAGAAGTCTATCAACATAATGCTCTTGAGATAGTATAATACTATAATCCTTCCTTAATTATGACCTTCATACTCAAAATCATTTTGCTTCCCCCAAGTCTTTAATGACAAATTTTAAAGCAAGAAAGGATTTTGTCTCAATTATTAGATAAAGGTTGCTACTAAGAATTAACGTAGCATCCACATGCAAGCAAATAATAATGCACACACCATTTTCACATTTAGTGTATACACACTTATATCTATTTCTCATAAGCAAATACTACTTCATCAAATTTTTCACATTTGTGTTTCTAATCAGTAATCACATGACCTTCCGGTTGCACCATATAAATTTATTCCTCTAGCTCTCCAAAGTGTTTTTTTTTAATTTGCTTTTTGAATAAATGGCTTGTGAATAAGTCAGATTCATCATTAATAAGATTAATAAGATATGAATAAAAAACATTTTCAAAGGATTTCTCTATGTTTGGCCTCGTACTTCTTCTCAAAAGAGAAGGTTCATCATTAAAAGAATAATTTTCTTTTAATGGATTACTATCACCAGAGGGTTCATCATTAAAGGTTTAATTTCCTTGTAATGGATCACAATCAGTATATGGCGCAACGGTCTTGTGTTCAATTTTTCAAAGGAAACACATTCTTAAAAAATTCTAGCATTTTTTTTTCAACAGCGTATAAACAAATAATCATACATGCATCATTTAGTGTGTACATATTCTCCAAAAACGGTCACATTAATAACATCAATAAGATATCATAAAGCATTGCACATTAGCACACCATTTCTCCAATTTAAGAAAATTATATTTGTGCTCCACTATTTCAATTTATGCAAAAGTGGCCAAGAGTTATAATATAAAGCTCATTTTCACTAAATGAAATAGGTAATAAAATTTAGCTAAGCACCCCCACAATTTTAAATATTTAAAAAACAGGTGCATAGCCCTTCTACACTTCATAGAGAGATAATTTATATCTCAACTTTTATTTGTACATAATGATTTTATTAAAAAGAAACTCGCCTTTTAGGGTTAATTTAGAAGATAGAAACTAAGTGGTAGTGTTAAAATATGACAAAATAATGTTAAAATAAAATAAAATATGGTTTGAGTGTCATTATCAGATTCTCATACTATTGTGTCAGAAATTAATGACACATATACATCGTAAAAAAGATATGTCAAATATTAATGACACTATATTAAAAAGTGTCACTAACAAAGTGTCACTATAAGCCTGTTTTCTACTAGTGAAATCACCAATAAATGTGACAAAGAACTTTTACCACCTCTAAACACAGTGTAGATGCTCTAATAAAATTTATATAAATCATCAAATATATCACAATTTTCTAGAGGTGCTCCCATATCACTAAATATCAATCTTAGAATATTTAGGAGTTTCATATAGTACGTATCGCGGAATCAACAGATATAAAGATCAACACAATTTGAATGCCACTGAAAATCCGGAAATAAAATTAGATTCTCTCTACTTCAAATGTTTTTTCTCAAATAAATATCATCATTCATTTTTTTAGTTTAGATTGAACACAAACATCACAATGAAAATGATGATTGAACACAAACATCACAATTTTCAAGTGTCATTATAATTTTTTTTTACTAGAAATCAAACCTCAAACATTTAACAATTAGATATAAGAATCAGTTTCATATATTAATCTAGTATGTCACACATTATAGGAGTCAATCAAATAAGCAAAAGACATTCAATTCATTATTCCAGAAACATTGAGAACAAACAGTCCATGATTACAATAGCCTTTCCCACAAAGACATTATTTTTAGTCATCACAATTTTGTCCGATTCAAAGGACACATGAAGCACATCATTCAAGGACAACGTTTTCCCGGATGTGAGCTTAAGAACAACTTTTCCCTTACCATGCACCTTGGTTGTGTGAGAGTCATCAAGATACACTTGTTCTTCACCATCCCCTATAGGAGTATAGGAGGAAAAAGCACTTTTGTTTTTACAAATGTGCTTGGTAGCCCCAGAGTCTACCATCCATTCATTCGCATCGGACACCAAACAAGTTTGAGAAACAACCGCCGCAATAACATCATCACCTTGAACCAAGTTTGCACTTGGTCTAGGTGGTTTGTTGTTTCTCATAGTTGCCCATTTCCTACATTGCGCTGCAAAATGTCTCGGTTTTCCACACACATAACAATTTTTTTTCCTTTTTAAAGCTGGTGTTAGATTTACGCTTATTGTAATTTGGCTTGTTATTATCTTCATTATTATTATTATACCTCCTTTTGTTTTGAGTCTCCACTAGGTTGGCGTTGGAAGGGTATTGCATGATTTGAGCCTTGGAGCCCTCCCTCCTATTGGTGTCTTCAATGATAATGTGTGTGATCACTTCATTTAATGACATGGGTCCAAATTTGTGCTTGAGGTCGCGCTTGTAGTCCTTCCATGACTCGGGCAATTTTTCAATGAGGATCCCGGCAACAAAAGGTTCGGGCAGCTCGATTTGCACGCCTTTGAGGTCCTCCAAGAGCGTTTGATATTCATGAATTTGTGCCTTTATGTCCTTGTTGTCTTTCATTTCCCATTTGTAATAGTTTCCTATCACAAATTTTTGTTTGACGGTGTCCTCGGCTGTGTACTTGGCAATCATAGAATCTCATATTTCCTTGGCCACTTTTTTCGTGCAATAAACATCAAAGAGCTCGTTAGATAAAGTACTCAGAATAGTGTGACGGAAAACCTTATTCGCGTAGGTCCATTGTTGAAGGAGTTTGATGCCTTCGGGAGATTTGTCGTCGGGCATGGCATGGGTGAGAGCATCGGCAACGCCATGCATATCAAGTGTTGAGAACAAACGTTCTTGCCATCTTTTGAAATTTGCCCAAGAAAATACTTCAATCTTGGAAATATCGGGAAATGGCTTCGCATGAACGGGCTGCATGTTGACGTGTGAGTCTGGCTGGGCGGAAGAATTTGCAACTCCGTTTGGGGTGTCGGGAATGGAAATGATTTGAGCAGGTGTATCCGATGCCTTACTTTCTTGAGATTATTGTTGGTGGAATTGGCCGGATAAACCTGCAAAAAAGTGTTATAAATAATAATATAGCTCGAGACATGTCAGACGCTGTCCTCAAGAAAATATTTTCGACTAGCGAAAACCTGTTCCCAAGATATAAGGAGCTCTTCGGCGTAAGCTGGTAACAGAACAACGAGAGTAGAAAATTATTAATCCAGCAGAGTGAAAAATTATGGGACATTTAAACTCCAAAATTATATATCGATCAAGTAGCTAGCCGAACATATATATATATATATATATATATATATATATATATATATATATATATATATATATGTATATATATATATATATAAACTCAAAGAACCGAACGTTGCTGGCAGTACATTACTCCACATAACCCACCCGTTGCTGCCAGCTGAACATTTGTCCGTTACAACATTACTTAATAAATGCATTTGATAATTTAATTGTTATTAAGAGAAGTTTTACTCCCATTTAAGTTGAGCATGTTAACTGCTGGAGAACCATGAACGGTCACATCAAACTCAATATTAAGAGTAAATGCAAGTAGTCCATACTCTCTTTAGAAAGTAACATGCAGACTTTTATTTGTAAAATTCATTAAATTAAAATGTTTTCAAAGTAATTAGAATTAATAAAGCTTTATTCATTTGAAATACTCCAAATTTTTCCAACATGAGCAAGCTTGGATCAAGGGAAGGCGTTGAAAGTTGACCAAGTTGTGCATGGGAGATGCATGTAATGACATGCACACGTGGCTTTGTGGAAAGAAATGATCTTTTCATTCTTTATAATTAAAATAAGATTTAGTCTTCATGTTTAGCTACTTTTGTGGAGTCAGTTCAGCACTTTCGTTTATTGTTTTTGAACGTGTGATTATGCCTAAATGATAGGAGTTAGTTGAGTCATTTATGGATCACTTTGTTTAAAATTATTATGGCTATATGTAGCCTTGTTACTTCAATGAATTATAATATTGAATACTGAAGCTTATTAGCTCGTTTATGTTTAAGCCTTTCGTTTATCTTTCCTTCTTTATCCCAGTTTTAGACTACAATATCATGGGCATCTAAGAAATAAACTTGTGTCACGGACTCTACCATGGCTTCAGAGTTTATAGATTTAGCATCAGGTTGTAAAGAAGCGGAATGAATAAAGGATTTAGTGTTTGAAGTCCCAATATGACCTAAACCTACGGCTCCGATATCAATCCATTGTGATAGTGCATCAACTCTACTGAAAGCTTATAACCATGTGTAAAATGGTAAGTCAAGGCACATAGGAGTGAGACACAGCTATGTGAGAGAACTTATTAGTTTTTGAGTTGTTGTGATTGATTTTGTACGATCACATGTGAATTTGGCTGATCCTTTTACAAAAGTGATGCAACCGGACATGGTGTACAATACTGCAAAGGGGATGGGGTTAAAGCCTTTAGAAAATAATCACAAGTGAAAGAACACCGAATGAAAGTTCAATCTCTAAGACATTTTCAATTATGCATAAGTCTTGATAAGTGGTCTATTTGGCAAAAATTGAGCATTTTTAATTTCAATAAATGGAGGAGAATTGTTGGAAATTTATTGGAAAACATAACTCAAGTATTAGTTTGCATGGCCCTAAACTATTTATAAGTTAAGACGGTGTTTTAGAAATATTTATATGTAATTGTTATTATTATACATCATGAGCACTATTTTGTACACTGTGATTGTGGTCTCATAATTATAATAGTATTATTCAATTACATTTTGTTTTCTTAATTTAATTCAAAATATTAAATGTTTTATTTTAATAGATGCTACTTTGCGGCAGGACACGTTTGTTTGAAACATTTTACATTAATTCTTTTAATAAAAGAATGACTTGTGAATTCCTTTGTTTATTAGACATGTCCTTTAAATTGGCCGCACCTTTTCATTTTATTGAAAGCATCAGAGCCGTTCAACGAAAGAGTATTTTCGGTTGGTTTGTTAACTGCCCATTTCAAAGAGTTACATGTTTTTTATAAATAGGACCTTGTTGAGTTGAGGATATACGGCAAAACTAGTGCGTCAACCTTGTCTGTTTGCCTTACTTTATTACTTTCAACATTGAAAAATATTTGACATATGACAAAAAATGTATGGAATGTCAAGCCACATAAGATAAAAGTGGAAGTATAATAAATTGAAAGTTTAAATTCTTCTCCAATGCAATTTAAAAGACTGAAGTTCCGTAGATAAAACTTTAACAACTGCCTAAGCCACTAAAATGGATAAAAACGATATGCGTATTTGCCGGCTCTTCAAGAAATCCGGACCACTAATTTTCAGCTTTAACAAAAAATGTTGACTCATCGTGTGTAAATGGCTTTTGAAAACCAGAAAGTGAGTTCGACACTTTCATTAACACGTACGCACAACAGCACCTCGTAAAGACAACATTGGAGGAGGTTTTTTAATACGGCTTTAGTGTTGTATTATGTGGCGTTCATTTTTTAATGTGGAAAGTGAAGCATTGGAGATGCTCTTAGAGCATCCAGAATGTTTGAATGTCTAGTTTTAAAAAATTATGCCAAATGACTAATAAATAATGGAAAATTTTATGGTGCATCTATTTTAGGGAATGTTTTGGTGCATTTCCACGCTTGGCACCATCTCATTGGTAAGTTTAATCCAGCTCACATTTTTAATAAAAAAGTACTTTTATTGCACACCAAGTCCTCCTTCCGTCCCCCACCCATTTTTGTCATTTTACTGAGTTTTCTGATACTCCCTATTGCTTTTACGAAGAACCTAGGGGAGAGACGAAAGCTACTACAAGCATTCAAGCTTCTGCGAAAAGCTAAGAATTGAAACCATGGAAATCGGGGTGAGAGAAATGAAAGCTCGGCATCCTCATCCAAAAGGCCGGTATCGTCATCCACAAGGTCGCACAGATCTGCCACTTCGTGACAGCGGCTCAATCCACTTCAGAACAACTTAAGGTAAGTGTCTTCATCTCTAATTTGTTCAATTTTCACTAATTATGACCTAATTCGTCCGTCAAGGTATATCCCTAATTTGATTTAAATTTTTGATTTCAAATTGATTTAGTGTCAATTTAATTGAAGTCCAGTTCAACAAGCTAACCATTGTTGTTTAGTATTATCTCTATTTCTACATCTAATTTCAAGTTTCCTCAGAACATTCGATTACAACCCTAAAGTTTTAATCCTTGGTGTTTTGTAAGTACATATTCTCTACATTGTTTTCCTCTTCTATTCACCATATTTTATTGTTGAATACTTTGATTCTCTAATAGCTCCAAGCTCTCCTTTCAATGTCTCTTTGAAGAATGCCAGTATGCAGTTGATCGAAACTGAGAGTTGAACTAAACAGTGAAAGAATGTTTCTTTTTCATTAAACCATCATATATATATATATATATATATATATATATATATATATATATATATAAATTTATATTTTGAATGAATCTAGTTCAATATGTTATTTGTTTTGTTATTTTTAATAGTAAAACAATGCACTTACTTCAGATGCTAGTTTAGTTAATGGAGTTTATTTCCTTAAAAAGGTGCAGTTGTGGTATGGTTGAACATGCTGATTGATGAGCATTGTAAATTAAATGCAATTTTTCTTTCTTTTTGGGATAAGATATGAGAAGTCAAAATATCCCTCTTTTTTGATTCTGTAAATGGGTTGTTAGCTCTTAGCAATATGATTTTCTATTTATCTGGGCAAGTTTTTGCTACAATTCTCAATGTCATCCAAGTTTTATAAATTACTACATATAATCTTTTTCTTAACATTTGGGTGTAAAAGTATTTATATGAAGTACTCCGTATATATTAAGAGTTTGAGTGAAATTGTGGCGGTTTTGGGTACTTAGTATACATTTTGTTCTTTGAACTAAGGGATTGATATTTGCATTTGTTGAATGTTGACTGTGTTTTTGCGTACAAAGTAAAATCGGAACAATTTCATTCATTGTTTGTTTATTATTAATCCAGGATTTGTACTTTTATGTTTTGGACAACAGCTATGCTTAAAGTTTTAATTCAAGGAAATTCATTTGTTTGGATCATTGCGGGGTAAATATTTTTTAGGACTATCAACCCATGTACGGATGTACCTTCGTAGACTACTGTTTGCCTTGATCATTTATTATTGGATGATTTCTTTTCAAGAAAATTTTATGGTGCCACACAGATACACACTTCCTCCATCCTCATCCTCTAACATTTACAGTTAATCCTTCGCAGGTATATTTGGTTGCACGATCAGTTTAGTTGTCTGTTCCTATAATCGGCAGTAAAGGAAACAAGCATGTGCTTGAGAATCTCTTCGAGCTAGGGCCCTTCATTGGTTACCTTGTTACAAGAAGAGACACCTCCCTTGATCTAGGAAAGGTGTTCTTGAAGACAGTGAACCCATCCACTTCCTCCAGACTTTTTCTTATCACAAAGTGGACACCACGTGTAAAATTTTGCTTGAAGTCTTTTAATTGTTTAATAGTGACTTGTGCTTCTCCTTAGCTTTAAGCATGGTAAAGTTTTAAAGTTGTAACAGGGGCACTCAAAAATTTGTTTAATTTCTAATAGCATTTTACCTAACAAATATACCTAAAAGTATTATAGCAAACACTTATAGCTATTTGTAAATCACTCTTTTTAGAGGAGCAATACATGAAGAATCGTCTGCTATTTCAAAGTTGTTGCTTCATATGTCTGCCCATCTACAAAGCGTAGACCTACTAGTTGTTAGCTTTTAAAAAGCTCACACAATGCTTTTTTTGAACTTACACCTTCAGATAGTAATTCTAAAATAAAACATCTTTCCTTGATACTTTGATAGGAACATGGCTATAGGTGTATAACTCATTGTATACCTATAAGTCTATAACTCATCCTCATTGTTGACTTGCTCTTTTTTCATTGTCCTCTGTTTATTTGTTCCTTGTCATTTATATGTTTAGTATGCAACATAACTTTTTTGCTACATAATGCAGATGGATATTGTAATGGTTTTAAGGCGTTAATTCAGTACTTATGTCAAACTAATGTTAATAAAAAGCTAAGGTTAGCTTGCGAGCCTTGCAAATATTTTAGCGTATGTGCCCAACCAGTGGGTTGCAAGTGAAAGTTAAACTGTGACCTGAGTTATTCTTTTCCAAAGGGAGTACTCAATGTGGAAAACAAAGATTAGATAACCAAGTGAAGACGAGTATGAAAATACTTCATCAAAGTAGAATGATAAATAGCAGGATGTGTATATTTTTAGTGTTTATGTAAAAGTTGGTTTGTATAGCTTTCTTTGTGCGGTTTGAAGAATAGTTGTTAAGGATTGAGTGATTACTTGTTCCTTGAAATGATTTTATGGATTATTGATTATGATACTATTGTATTTGGGTTGTGAAGCGTGTTATTCTGGTGGCTCTTATTTTGGTACAAATTGTTTTTCTTTCTTTGCACTTCATAGTGATTCAGAAAATTATTCAGAAGATGGCATGTAGTTTTTTTAGATCTGATTTTTAGACACTTTCTTTAAAAGCACTCACTGCAAATCTGATTTTTTTGTGAATGCTTTTCTATAATTTCATATGCGATAATACTCTCTGCAGAAGTCTTGAAACTTCCACTAATGCTTTGTAATTTGAGATACAAAGCATGTAGTAGTAATCAATTTCTACAAAGCATTAACTTTCTCATTCATATGGAGATAAGCTTTATTCATATACGTAGTATTGTTCACTCTATAGAGAATATGAACAAAATAATGATCAATTTTTTGCAGTAACATCTTGGGTGCCATTACTCAATTTGCAATTTTCAAGATTAATTTAAGAAAACCTTCAAAATTTCTTTAAATATCCAAAGTACTTATGCAATGTTTGTCATTGATCAAAAAACACTTTTCATCTTTTTACTTCAAAAAAAGCTGGAATTTGTGTTTTCAAATGCATGGTTTTACTTAAAAGTTAAGCATATTAAAGCCATACGCTAAAAGCATGTAGGAGGATGCTTTTAACTGCTTCTTATTTTTTAGTAAATAAGTTAAACTTTAAGGTTGGTTATAAGGATAATTTATCCAACTCAACCCAAAATAGCCCCTTCACTTCCCTCCTCTTGTACTCCTCGTAGTATGCTATGATTGCTATCCCTTGCCTTCCACCATTTTCCCTTCCGTCATTTAAGTGTGTTCAATGAGTACACACACACACACACACACACACAACTCTCATCTTCCATAGTCATGGTGAAAGACAAAAAAATGAAAACAATGAAAACTATCCAAAACGTGTGTATTGAGATGGTCAAAAATTGCATGGGAGATTGGAGGCGACATCAAAGGATTCTCCCATATCAGCAACATCTACGGTTGGTGTGATTAACTTTCAAATATGAAGTGCAGGTCCTAGTCTCATACACCCATTCAAAGGAATATCACCAATCCAAAAAAATAAAAAATAAAAATAAAAAAGGAATATCATAAATCCTCCTGCAAGTCACCCGAACACGCACACCATTTCCTCATATTCTTCTAATTCCATTATGCTCATGTGAATCAACTTGGAGTTATTTATCTTCTTCAATAGACCTCCTGTTATAGTCTTTGTTATAGAATACACTTGGGTCAAATGTCTTCTGATGTTTTCCATCCACCATAACCCTGATAATTAATACACATGCACCTATCAATTTAGAATGAAGAGTTGAGTAAAATTCATAACCTAGAATAAATAAAAATTCACAAACCACAACAAACTGGAGAAACTAAAGCCACAAGAAGACCATAAATACATCGTGAAAATCATGATTCATAGTTGCATGCATTTATTAAAAAAATCAGATTAGGCATTTCCAGCTCAAAAAATTCACCTGAAATGAAAAAATCTTCTGATATCGAGAAACTATGATACATTAAAGAATAATCATATAAAGAGGACCTTATAGAAAGTATATAAAGCCCTTACTATGATACATCTGTTTTTACTCCAGTAATTTGCAAATTCATTCTTGTGCAATGCTTTGTATTTGGATCATGAACATGAAAATAAAATTAAGAGCAAATGTAAATGTTTTTATGGAAATCGGTGCTTACTTATATAGTGGTAGCTCCAAAATTAGTATGCACTACTATATTGGTTTTTGGAAATCCCTAATCTAATATAATACTCCGTATTTGATTTAACATTTCAACAAACATGTTGTAGGCATAAAGATAAAAAATTATTGAAATTGGTATAATGAACATAAAAAATCATAACAATCAAACTATATAGTTTAAAACCAATAACATACTCAACATTATAACCCAAAATGCATATCACCAAAAAGGAATGACAATAATAGAAGAAGAAACAAAAAATGTAGAAATGTGCAAAAACCGTAAACTAATTACCTATTAATTGATGTTGAGACTCCAACTTTCATGATAGTCTTTAACGAAACCCTTGCGTCGTGCTTCACTGAGTGGAATGATTGTAATGCAGTAATGGTAGAATTGTTGAAAAGACTATGGAAAAAGACACGCAGATATGAGGGCAGGAGGAGGAAGGAAACATATAAAGCCAAACTGAAATATACCTTACATATCAGAATGAGTAATCCTTAAGCTGATGACTAGGGTGTGATTTGAACCAAATAGCAGGTTACATTTCTATGAAGTGATAGCCATGTTTATCTCCTGAAATAATCAAGTATGTGAACCTGAACAAATAAAATGATTTTTTTTCGTGTCATACATAGTATTAGACTAGGAAAATGCTTTCCATGAATAAAAGATTCATTCTACCAATCTATCATCATCATCATCATCATCAATATCATCACCTTAGTCCAACCTAGTTATGAGTGACATTAAATCGAAAGTGACAACTATAGATTATAATGCCTTTGCACTAAAATTTTATAAAACTAATTAAAATGACATCGCGCTCGAATTGAGACCTGTTAGCTTGTCAAACCTAGACTAGCACAAACTTAAATAGAGTATACGAGACCAGTAAAACTCACTTAAATAGACTAGAACATGACATATTAATGGATGAGCACTAGAAGGAAACTCAGAAAAATAAGGCTATGTAATAAGAAAGATGTATCAAAGAGCAAAACAATTCAAAAAACGAAAAAATTGGTGTAGATCATCCCTAATCACCAATTTATTAAAATCACGAATTGCATAAGGTGGGGGGAGGATTTTCCTTCAATTTTCAATAATGGAAATGGCTTCAATCAGAAAAATATCAAGTTGAAAAGTATATGTAATTGTAAATCCAAGTCTCTAACGACTTCATTCAAGTAATTCCATCATCCCAAACAGGACATCAGAACAATAGAAACAATGGGTATGCATGTGAATTTATGGGCGAATAATATGAAAGCAATCATAAGGAATTCCTCTTGGAACAGTCCATATAGTTCAATTCATGTACCCAAGACCCAATTAGTAAAGTTCAGTCCCTCCAATGCCACTCACCCCAAGTACATGTTTGTTTCTTTGGTTGATCATGATGTTATTCATACGGTAATCATACCAAATACTAAAGCTAGTTAACTTCTTAATTTACGAGATGTATTCGCCACTGAATGATTAATCCAAAAATCCAAAACAGTGTGCAAGATGCACATGTTTTCCAGTATTAACGAACAAGGAGAGAAAGAAAGAGAGAATATAACCTTTCCGTGTATTATGGGAGAAAGAAAGGTGAGCGCCGTAAGCCAGCTTGGGGCTATCCATTTTTGGAGCTTCTTCTCTGAATTTGTTGCAGAAGTTCCAAGCCTCAAATCCCCATTTTTGGGTGCTACATTCCAGAGTCTCCAATCGCTGACACATAGAAACCACGATTCGGAAATCCTCTTCTATCACCATAACGATGAGTAGAACTTCCATGGAAAATGAGGAGAAATAACTCACCGCACCACTCTCACGAATTGCTCAGTTGAACAGAAAGGTCACAGATGAAGTTCACTGTGAAGGAGGCGATTGGATGGAAAAGTTGAACAAGGCGGCAGTCTTCCACTCTTTTGCCAGCTATTGTTTATGCTTATTTTCAAGATGGGCTTACAAATATTACGTATCAGCTAAAGGACCAAGTGCAATTTTGGAAAACTTTAGATGAATAGCTGACATGGGAAAAATATCAAATAAAATTATGCCATGTGTTGAATGCACCAAAACATTCAGGAATGTGAATGCACGGAAGAGCTACCCATAAATAATACTCCCTCCGTCCCTGAATTATTTTCAAACTTTCCTTTTTCGTCCGTCCCAAAATTATCTCCTCCTTCCCTTCTTGGCAAAGAATTTGTGATTCACAATCATTCTTACACATTTCTCTCTCCTCTGCACAACTCTCCACCACACAAAACTCACTATCTTAATAAGTGTACCCAGCCGAAATGGGAGATAAAACAGGGACGGAGGGAGTAGGTTTTCTAATACACATAAAATTGGAAGTGTAATGACCAGATATTAAACTATAAAAAATGTCTCCAATGCATACCATCTCACCGGCCCAATTTTAGGGTCTACCTGGAATTTAATACGAAGTATATTAAAATAATACTCGCACTAAAATACTAAATTATACGATGCTTCACATCTCTTCACCCATTTCACCTACGCAGAACATCAATTCAGCAAAGCAATTCATCTTAATATTCTTCAACAACACAAAACATCAATTCATCTTAATGTATTAAAAATACTCGATATTCATATTTATTTAGATTCATCAAAACAATCTAAATCAATAACGAAAATATCTTCACCACTTGTCCAATAAGTAAAAATCAATTGTCCTCATGCGGCAGCAACTACAAGCTACAAGGATGATGAACAGTAAAATTACAGAGTATGAGAATGGCTTGATTTTTCCCAATAATCGAAGGGGAAAAAATAAATTTGACATGTCAAAAGAGGCTTCTTCGAGGATTTGAGAAAACCAAACTTCGATAATTTGAAGATTTTGGGAAGAGAATGATTTATGGGAGTTTCTCCAATCCGACCTGAATTTTTTGGTTTTCCTCTGCATTTTACGATTTGTGGGCAGTTCGGCAAAGAGAGTTGGATGGCAAGTTTTTTGGGAAAAGAGGCGAATAAGGCCACGTACTAACCAAAAAAGGTCAAATAAGACCTTATTTATGAGCCTCTGTCCGGCCTTCGCCATTTGGGGTGGTTCTCGGTAGAATTTTTAGATGAATTTTTTTTACCATATTAATCATTAAGTCTAGTTTACTCATACCAAATTTCAGATAAAAATTTAATCGAGAAGGCATTCAAATAAATTCTTGAAGATAACTGCGCTTTTAACTGCGCAATTATCTTAAAGAATTCATTTGAATGGCTTCCCGATTGCCTTTTTAGCTTAAATTTGGTATGCGTAAACTAGACTTACTGAATAAGATGCTCAAAAAATTTCATCAAAAAATTCCATCGAGAACCAACCCAAATGACGAAGGCCGGACAGAGCCTCATAAATAAGGCCTTATTTGACCTTTTTTGGTTAGTACGTGGCCTTATTTGCCCCTTTTCCCCAAGTTTTTTTGGTGAGCGAAGCCTATTTTTTTGTCGAGTCAGCAAGTTTGGATGGCTTTCTACACCTAAACGTTAACCTTCACAGTGTTTAGGTTTTTTTTGCCATGTCAGCAGAAGACTATAAGCATTGGAGAGATAACTACACGGACCCTGTCTAATTTTAATGAAGTGGCGCACTAAACCTACACTAGACAGCCTACGTTGGGGTTGCTCTTAGTAATAAAGTGTTTACACCACTTGATATACAATCACTTGTTCGGTGTTATTTTATCGGTAACTAAAATACACACACACCTTCTTTTTATTCCAAAAGTTTATCTTGCAACTTGGTTACTGTGATAAGAGTAGATATTAAACTTTTAGGAAATCATATTTATACGTGACTAGAAGTGATATCCGGTCCAGCAATATTTCTACACCCTTATAATATAATGTTAACTACTTCCGGTTCTAACACCCATCCAACCAATGTCACCATCCACCAATGCCCATTCGACCACCTCATTTTTCTTCTTTTTTTATATTCTTGAGATTAGATTTTATTGAATTTAGGGTTTGTGTGCATTAAATATCGGTATTGAACACCGTCAGTGAACATTTCAATAAGTGTTGAATATGGACACTAAATATATTTGGTAATATACATGTTGTACATGACAGTGAATAAATGCATTAACAAATTGTGTTGTGCAGTGATTATGACCAGTATTGCACTAACACAAAGCAGTAATATCATCATGAAGTTCAATATATTTAATTCGACGTAAAATAATAAAATTATTAAATCTAAAAAACACAAAATAAAACTAAAAATCAATTCCTCAATGAGAAAACAATTAATTTTGGCGGAAGTGCAGTGATTATTACTGGATTTGCAGTAAAGTCGTGCATTAATATCGTGCAGTAACAACAATATAAAGTGCAGTAATTTTAATTAGACGGAATTAGTGCAAAATTCACATATTTAAAATAAGGGTATTTTCGTCATTCACTCTTTAAATATAAACGAGATTTCTTTTTGTGTTTGTATTTTCGGTCATTGAAAAGTCTAAAAACTAGTTAGGTCACAGATTGGGAAACTCGTTGAGTTTTAGTCATATCCTAGTAAATTTCCCTTTTATTGGAATTTAACCAAAATAGGAGTAAAACATAGGATTAATTCCTAAATAGGAGTTAAAGTTTTTTATTCTTTAAATAGGAGTTCCTATTACGGAGTACATATTTACCCCTCTTATAGTAAACTATTCAAAGCCAAAGGACTGCCTCATAGCTGTACACGGAGGAAATGACAAAAAGATGGGAGTTTTGAACAAGGGATGCCAAAACACGGGAGTTCCTTTTGGGGTACGAAAACACGGGATTCGGAATTCTATATTCCGAATGAATTAGGTTGGCGTGGACAGCTTGATTCGGAAGTTCTACTTCCAAATGGAGGCTAATTGTTTTTCTTAAAAGTAACTTCCAATTCGGAAGTTGAAAATCCGAATGGCTAAAAAGCCAATCCACATTTTTCTAGTTTTTCTAATTTTTGTAATCCATTTAAAAAGTCAATCCATCTAACTTTTCTAATTTTTCTAATTTTTGTAAATCCATCAAAAAAGCCAATCCACATTCAGAAGTTTGAAATCCGAATGGCTAATTAGCCTACGTTTTTCTAATACATCCACATTCTCTACCCATTCGGATACATAATTTCCAAATGGAAATAACAAAACTAACAACATGATGAACCATTTGTGAATACTAATTTCGAAATAATAAAAAGTATACGTGTTCACATACCCTCCACATTCTCTACCTACCTTTACCCTCCATTCACCTATTAAAACCCTTACTTCGTTCTTAATTCTTCACCACAGCACACAATAGTTTTTTCTCACTTCATACTATTATTTCTTAATCTATATTATTTACAAATGGCTAGTGCGGATAGTGCAGTTCGTGTTTGATGGATAGTGTACCCGGGGGGTAGCTTATCCGAGGGGTTATTACGGGGAGTAATAAGAAAGAAGTCAGAGCAAGTAAATATAGAGAGAGAAAGTATATTATAAGTGTGGAGCGTTTTCAGCGTGTTATGACTTGGTTACAAATGGGGAAATGGGGTGCTATTTATAGTAGCAATAAATTCCGGATAGGGACACGTGTCAAGCGCCCATTGGCCGAGAGGTCACCTCAACTGGTTGGCGCTGGCAGCCGCATGTGGCCGCATTTAATGCGGTTGTTGGATGGGACGTTTGTACAGGGTACGGTGATCTGTACGCATGTGGCGCGGATATTATGTCGGGAGAGGTGCCCTCGGCTGTAGAGGACTAATCGAGGGCTCTGAGTGCTGGGAACCCTCTTGGTGCCGAGGGCTCCAGGTGCCGAGGTCTAGTGATTTTTGCCGTTTTCCCCAGTCATCCTGTTCTCCTGTTTTGGCCCTCCTGTGGGAGTTAGAGCCCTCAGCCAGGGGGCCGAAGGCACCCCTGGTGCGCATTGTGGGCTGCTTGGTACTCTGGGCGCTGTGATTTGGGCCTGCTGGGCCTCCTGGGCCTGTTGGGCCTTGTTTGGAGTAGTAGGAGTCTGTGGGCCGGGGGTTCCCGGGCCATATACTCCATCAGGAGTCCATCACTCCTTTTGTCGAAAGGTACTTGAGGGGAAAGGAGTAATTTGTGCTTGCCCTTTGATGTTGTCCCGTTGTAATCTCTGAAGTTGGTTAGGAGTTGTTGCCTTCATGTCCCTGCCGAAGGCAGTCCCTCAGTTACCCACATGTCGGGACTTGAGGGATTGCTTTGCCGTTTGTTGGAATTTTTCACCATTTTGTAATTTAATTATTTTCCCGAGGGGGTCCTCCAGTCCCCCACTCCTTGAGGCACTTGTAAAGTGGTGAAAAGGAGTGAAGTAGTCACGTTGCTGTTGCGGGCCGAAGGCTGACGCTTTTCGTTTCATTTTGGGGGGATGCCTCGTTAAAAACCTCATTAGGAAAAACCCTGTGGGAAAAAATCCTAATGAGGGAAAAAGAGTGCACCGAATTCCCCCAATGATGAATCGAAAACGTGAAACCTTGGCTCAAAATGGAGAATAATGGTAATGCCGAAGGCTCTCCTTGTTCTGAGGGCTCATGTGTTTAGTAGCCGGAGGCTTGTTGTTGATGTCCTGGGAGGTGCCGAAGGGGAGCCCCTCAATCTGAGGATCGAGGGCGTGATGGATGAGGGCAGTAGTTGAATTGTCACCGGGGTGTCCCCTGCTTGCTGATTAGTTGGTGATGAGGATATCCGAGGGCTCCCATTACCTGTGTGCCGTAGGCTATCCGTCAATGAGGCATACTCCCCGGGGGCTACCCGGCCTTACAGTGCTGAGGGGGAATCCCCGAGGGGTGGCCTGATATGAAGCCTTGGGTAAGTGTACCCGGAGGTTCTTCTTCATGAAGTGGAGTGAAGTAAGAAAATCCGGGGGCTCCCAGAATATAGCCGTTGGAAATATAGTCGTTGGAATATGTAACGTAAGGATATAGCCGTTGGGGGGGGGGGGGTACACGTGGTGCGTGATGGTTGGCTGTCCGTGGGCGGCGTCACCGGTTGGGCGAAGACACGGCGTGTAATGATGACGGCCCATCCGGAGGCCCGGTTTCCAGGCCCAAGCCCGGATTCCAGCGCTTATAAATACCCCAAGGCCGGGCACTCCTCCTTGTGCGAAACCTTGTTAGCGAAGCTCTGCCAAATTTTTCCTAGAGAGATAAACAGCAGCCCTCGATCAAACTCTTATTCCCAGGTCAGTTCTCCACTCGCACTTCACCTCTCTAGTTAGCTGTCTTGTGCCCTTAGGCTAGAGTTTTTAGAAAACACTAGCGTCTACGAGCCTTCGAACCAGAGCCAGAATGTCGTCCCAGAGTGATTCTCAAGATATCTCGGGGGCGCCCTCGATGGAGGATGAAGTCCTCTCGGATGCGGAGTCCTCAAACGAACAATCCTCGGCCCAGGAGGATGTTGCGATGGCAGTAGAAGTGCAGAAGGAGCTGTTGGCTGAAGTTGAAGCCGAGGGCTTTGAGCAGGAGGTGGAAGACGAAGAGCTGGCCCTCGCCATGCAGGTTGCAGAGGAGGAGGAGGCAAAGGAGAGGACGAGGGTGACCGTGCCTGTGCTCCCCCCGGGGTGCCGGTGAGGCCAGCACCTCTCGGCCGCTGAACGCGGTTCCCATCCGGGTGGCCCCCAGGAAGAAGAAGGCCAAGGTAGCTGCTCCCAAGAAGAAGGGCAGCGTCGCATATCAAGGGAAGCCCCTCGATATGCCCGAGGGGTACTCCTACCTGAACACCGCCGCCTTGGAAATAAGGTCGAAGGTTGATGCGGCGGACATCTACGTCACTCAGCTTCACGGGGGCCCCTCGGCCATCGTGGTGACACCGGGTCCAGATGACGTCCTCTCCCGGGCTCCCGAGGGCTGTATTGCGGTGCACGTTCTCTCGGTGTCCATGGGGCTCCGCTTCCCCCTGCACCCTTTCCTCCGGGAGTACCTCCGGTTCGTGGGCTTGGTCCCCTGCCAGCTGACCCCGAACAGCCATTCCTACGTTACCGGCTTCCTCCAGCTTTGCAAGTCCCGGGGGGTGACACCTAGCCTGGACCTCTTCTTCCGAAGCTTCAATTTGTGCCGGGGGGGGGGGGGGGGGGGGGGCATGCGAACGCCGAGGGCTTCGCAAACTTGCAGCAGGTGGCAATGTTCAAGCTCTTCACTGAGGCGCCCTCCTCGAACAAAGGGTGGAAGGACCGGTGGTGCTATGTGAAGCTGACCGAGATCCCCTTCCCGAGGGAGTTGCGTGACCGTTTCAGGAGGCACGAGAAGAGGAGGAGCGCCGCCCTCGAGAAAGACGGCAGGATTCTGGCCATGATCCCGGAGGGCCGGGATAAGAACATTACCATTAAGGAGTGCACCAAAGAGGAAGATCTCTACACCCTCGGGTTCCGGCGGTATCGCTTCCTGGGGGAAACAGATGAGAAGTTCCCGGTGTTTGAGGGAGCCTCCGGAGGTAGTGGCTGAGGGCACCCTCATTTTCATATCTTAGCACATAGTTTATCTGTTTGTTCTTTTATTTCTTGTGCCTCCTGTTAGTAACCCCTTGATTTTAACCCCATTCTATTTTTGCAGGTATCCCAGTGAATATGATGAACGTCAAAGGCCTTGCCCGATTCAAGAACAAGCCGGCCAAGGATCCGAAGGCGTCGGACGCGGGCGGCCAAAAGCCCGTCGGTGCGTTTTTCAAGAAGCCCGAGGGCGACGCTGCGTCCGCGAAAAGGAAACCGACAGCAAAGGATTCCCCTTAGGCCACCAAGAGATCGAAGAAGGGGGACGCCGCGAAGAAGGACCCCCCGTTGGTGATTGTGGATGATTGCCCCGCCTCCGGGGTGCACGAGCAGATGCCGGTGGCGAAGGTGCCGGGGGGTGTCCAGGAGCCATCTCTTGAGGTCCTTACGCTCTCCCTCCCGGCTGGTACAGCTGTGTTGAATGGCACAGCTGACCCGAGGGCGCTTCTGAGAGGTATAACCCTCGATATTGACAGGGCAGCCCTCGGGGCCGATGATGACCAAGCCCTCGAGGACAGGATCCTCCGGTCTTCCCTCACGGTAAGTCTGTGACAGTTATTTTTCTCTTCTTTACTACGAACTAGGAAATCATGTTCGGCCCTGCTAACTCCTTTATTTCTGCAGACCTGCATTGCCCTCGGAGAGCAGGCCCGACGGCTAGAGGAATGGCGTCTCCACAAAGCTGGGCAAGACGCAAAGATGAAGGAGCTCATTCTCAAGGACTCCAAGGCCACGAAGCTGATGGCCCAGCTTGAAGAGGACCTCCAGCTTGCGAGAGCGGAGGCCGGAAGGCTTAGGGAGGAGAAAGCCAAAGCTGAGGAGGCTGCTGCGGAGGCCGCAAAGATAGCCGCCGAGGAGGCCGAGGCCGTCAGAGCGAAGGCTGTCGTCACAGCCCGGGAGGAGGCCATCTCCGGATTCCTGGATGGGGGGTGGAAGGCCGAGGGACACAAGGAGTGGCTTTCCTCGGTTGTGGAGGCCTCAGTCGATGAGTGATGAGAGGGCCCGGGCGAGGAATGGATGGCCCGAAAGGGCAAACAATATTTTGATGGGGGCGAATTTTTCACCCAAGCCCTCATCTACCGGAGGATGGCTCGCCACTTGAAAATTGAGCCGAAGGACTTCGACCCGGCGGCATACGGGCTTCCCCCCTTGCAGCCAGACATCCGTGTTCCTCTCCCCTCCGATGTCGAGAGGCCAGACCTGGAGGACACTGAGCTCCGGAAGGAAGCCGAGGGTGACGAACCTGAGGCCGATGCAGAGGTCACTTCGAAGCCATCGGAGGAGGTGGCCCCCGGGAATGATGTTGTTTGATTTGTATTCTGTACTTAGCAATTGGAACACACTTTGTAATGGTCACATTCTTATGCTTTCGGCCCCGGCCGTCATTGTAACAATCACATTTATTCTTCTTTTTGATGATTGATGAATGTTAGCCCCCGGGCCTTGTGTATTTGACTTGCTTTCTTTAATTTATTTCCTCTCGAATGTATGCCGTCGTTTTCTCTTGAGTGTATGCCTTCGCCCTTTTTTGAATGTATGTTTAGGACTTAGAATATTTTCTTTCAAGTGCGGTGCTTCTTGTAGCCCTCGGTTACTAGTAACCTTTAGTTACTTTAACGTTTTACCGGGGGCACAATGTTTAGGACTTAGAAATATTTCTAAGTGTTTGTTCATCTGTTGGCCCCCGGCTGATCTTCCCTTCTGGTCCCGTGTAGCCTTCGTGCGATGGCAGGAGGTGAGGTGCTTAGGACTTAGAGAATTCTTCTAAGTGTTTGAATACAGTCATAGCCTTCGGTAGTTGGGCACCCTTTGCTAGATGTGTGACCGAGGGCCTAGCAATAGTTAGGACTTAGAAAATTTTTCTAAGTGTAGTCTCACCAAGCCTTCAATCGTGTGACCCCTCGGGTAGCATGGAGATTTGACCGAGGGCCAAAATATGTAGGACATAGAAAATTTTTCTAAGTGTAGCACACCATAGGGCCTTCGGGTGTTTGTAGTTCAATTGCCGTGTGATGATTAGGTTGAGAACCCAATCCTTAGGACTTTGAAAAATTTCTAGGTGTAGTCTCCCATTGGAAGCCCTCGGCTGGCAGTCTCCTTCCTGATGTGTGAATATTTGACCGAGGGCCAAATATGTAGGACTTAGAAATATTTATAAGTGTTGTTGCATCACGTAGCCTTCGGCTATCATGGTTCCTCTAGTTGAAATATTGATCAGGCTGGGGGCTCAATCTTCAGGACTTAGAAAAATTTCTAAGTGTTGCTTCCTTGTGTAGCCTTCGGTTAGTAGTGTTTTCCACTTAAGATTTCCCGAGGGCGACATTATTTTGGAATAATCCCCCTTGGTTGGCCTTTGATGATTTGTAATAGATGCCTTCGGTCGTTGGGTGATATGTGAGCCTCCGGGTGTTGTCATTTTTTCAAAAGTGTGTGGACTTAGGAGAATTTGTAGGATATTGATGTTGTAGTGAATGCTGGTGGGATATAGGTGCCCTCGGCATTCATTTGAAGGGTTCTTGAGCTGCCTTAGTCAGTTGCATCCCCTTTTACAGGATAGGACCCCTCGGTAGCAATGGATGACCGATGGTAGGTGCCCTCGGCACTTATTAGAAGTGAACTTATCCCTTTGTATTGTTGAGTAGTAACCTTCGGGAAATAGGAGCCTTCAGTTACCGGAGGTGTTCCCGTAGGGAGCCCTCGGTATGCTGTGATTTGTTGGAGTGTTGTACTCATTGATTTCTCGATGAGTCTACTCCCCTTCACCCCCTCTGTTTTTTTTCGGTTGGTGGTGAAGGGAAGGCATCAAGAAACTTGGTTTCTTGGTAAGGCTGGGCCTATCAGGAGACCATCAGAATACACCAATGGCTCTCCTCCCTCGGGTTAACCTTCCGAGTTCCGAGGGGATCAAGGGTCGTTTCCTGGGCACAAGATATGGTGGTCTGTAACCTGCCTCCCCTTGGGGGATGGCGCGGAAAGCGCCTCATTTTTGAAAGTCGTCCCCTCGGCGCTAGACATAGTCCGTGGCCTGCCACACCCTTGGGGTGGTAGCGCGGGGAGCGTTTCGGTTTGGAAGTCGAATCCTGGGCATTTCTCGTGCCTGTCATACCCTTGGGGTGATGACGCGGAAAGCGTTCCGTTTTTGAAAGTCGAATCCTGGGCATTTCTCATGCCTGTCATACCCTGGGGGTAGTGACGCGGAAAGCGTTTCAAGGAAGGGTTTTCATTTGCACACTAGTTGCAAATGGCCGGGGGCACTACGTGCCGCCGGCACCGATGGTGGCGCCTTCGGTATATGCGTCCTCGTGGGGTACGGCTTTTAGAAACAACACTTGGTGTTAGTTTCGATATGTAGCCCCCCGGTACTTGGTACCGAGGGGTCTTCTGTAGGAACACTTAGTGTTCTTCTTTTATTTAACGTTGATGGGTGAGATGTGTACCCCCGGTACTTGGTACCGAGGGGTCTTCTGTAGGAACACTTGGTGTTCTTCTTATTGATGTTGATGGTGGAGATGCGTACCCCCGGTACTTGGTACCGAGGGGTCTTCTGTAGGAACACTTGGTGTTTCCTGTTGCCGGTGATGGAAGTCCCCACCTTCGGTACTTGGTACCGAGGGGTCTTGTTTGAAACACTTGGTGTTTTCACTGTTGTTGAAGGTGTTGATGGTGTCCGCCCTCGACACTTGGTGCCGGAGGGGGTTCTTCTCGTGGTGAGGCCTGGGGCCTGTAGTTGGTATGAGGGCTTGGCCGCTCATAAGTGTTTTGCGGTTGTTCTTGGTGTCTTGAATGTGTCTTCATTCTTCAAAATTGGAGGCCTTGGGCCATAGGATAGTACACTCACTAGTTATGAGGGCTTGGCCGCTCTTACATTATTGATAAAATTTAACTAAGTGGTGTACATTCCAGTGCCTAGGGACTTCTTTCCTGTTAGGGCATTTGAGCTTGTAAGTCCCAGGTTTGATGATGGCTGCTATGATGTAGGGGCCTTCGAACTTTGGTTCCATTTTGCCTCCCTCGGTCGGTTGGCTGGCTTCCCTCCTCCGGAGGACATAGTCCCCCACTTGGAATTCTCGGGTGCGAACCTTGGCGTCGATGTAGCCTTTGACTTGCCTTCGGTAGTTTTCTGCCCGGATGAAGGCTTGCTCCCGGCGTTCTGAAAGGAGGTGGAGGTCGAGGGCCATGTTGCTGTCGTTGACCTCGGGGTCATATTGGATCACCCTCCGGGTGGGAAGGGTGACTTCCGTAGGAGCTTTGGCTTCAAACCCGTAGCAGAGGGAGAAGGGTGTTTCACCTGTTGCTCGCCGAGGGGTGGTGCGGTAGGCCCAAAGGATGTTGTGGAGTTCTTCTACCCAGCCACCGCCCTCGGCCTCCAGCATCTTTTTGAGGCCCTCGAGCAAGGTCCGGTTGGCGTTCTCTACTTGCCCGTTGCCTTGAGGGTAGGCAACGGAGGAGAAAGTGTGTTTGATGCCCCATGCCTCCAGAAGGGCACAGAAGGGGGCTGCCTCAAATTGTGTCCCGTTGTCGGAAATGATCTGCTGGGGGACGCCAAACCTTGTGAGGATGTTTTTGAGGACGAAGTGACGGCACTTCGCCTCTGTGATACTGGCGAGGGGCTCAGCCTCCACCCACTTGGTAAAGTAGTCGATGGCCACAATGATGTACCTGTTGTTGGAGGTACCCCTCGGCAGAGGGCCCACAAGGTCTATCCCCCATCGAGAAAAGGGGACGGATGTGCTGATGGGGGCATAGTTGACCGCTGGCCTGCCGGGGGCTTTCTGGAAATGTTGGCATGCGGTGCACCTTCGGGCAAGGTCAGCACAATCCCTGGCCATGGTTGGCCAGAAGTAGCCCTAGAGAATGAGCCTTCGGGACATGGAGAAGGGTCCCTGGTGAGCTGAGCAAGTGCCACTGTGCACTTCCTCCATTGCGACCTCGGCTTCATCTTGATGAAGGCACAGAAGTAGCGTGCCGTTGTAGGACCGTTTGTAGAGCCTTCCGTCTTCGATGGTGTAGCTAGGAGCCCTCAGCTTTGCTAGTTTAGCGCGGGTCTCATCTTTGGGTAGCTGCTTGGCTGAGATGAAGGTGATGATATCTGAGATCCATTCCTCTTGGCGTTGTTGTATGTTCATGACGGGGCTCGCATGGATACTCGAGAGACTGAGTTCCTCAATTTTAGCAATCTTAGAGATGTGCTCGGGGGAGTCGGCCGAGAGCTTAGATAGTATGTCAGCCTCGAAGTTCTGAGCCCTCGGTATTTGAGTGAGAGAGTGTGCCTCAAATACCTTAAGCAACTCCTTGGCCGCCTCCTTGTACTGTTTCATTCTTCCCTCCTTGGCCTCATACTCCTCGGAGATTTGGCCAACGACCAACTTGGAGTCGCATTTGATATGGATCTGCCGAGCCTTCATGTTGGCAGCCAGCCGAAGGCCACATAGGAGGGCCTCATACTCGGCCTCGTTGTTGGAGACTTTGAAAGAAAAGTGGATTGCATAGTAGGCTCTGAAGCCCTCGGGAGTAATGAGGACTACCCCTCCCCCACATGCTTTGGTTGCGGAGGAGCCGTCGGTGTAGAGGGTCCACCAGTCGTCCGAGGTAGCCGAGGGCTCCCCGTCCGTGGCTGCCCTTGCGGTACACTCCGTCACAAAATCCGCCAGGGCTTGGCCCTTGATGGAAGGCCTCGGACGGATGTCAATGTTGTACTGGCTCAAGAAGATAGCCCACTTCACCATGCGGGAGGAGCTGGTGGGGCTCCTCATGAGGGCGCCGAGGGGTTGATGAGTGAGGACATGAACCGGGTGAGCCTGAAAGTAGTGGCCCAACTTCTTGACGGTCCAAACGATAGCTAACACCATTTTTTCCACAGGAGAGTACCTGAGCTCGGCCTCCCTTAGGGTCTTGCTCACATAGAAGATGGCATGTTGGATGTCGTCTTCCTCCCGGATGAGCACAGAGCTGATGGCCGCCGGGCTGACCCCAAGGTAGAGGTAGAGGGTCTCCCCCACCTTTGGTTTGGAGAGCACAGGGGGTGAAGATAGTTATCGTTTGAGCTCATCGAAAGCCCCATGGCATTCTAGAGTCCATTGAAAGCCATCCGTCTTCCTCATGATCTGGAAGAAGGGTAGAGACTTCTCCGCTGATTTAGATAGAAAGCGGTTGAGGGCTGCCAGGCGGCCCGTCAACCGTTGAACTTCCTTCACATTGCGTGGGGGCTCCATGTTGATGATGGCCTGGATCTTCTCGGGATTGGCCTCAATACCCCTTCGGCTCACCATGTAGCCCAAGAATTTGCCCCCTTGGACGCCGAAGGTGCACTTCTTCGGGTTTAGCCGAAGGCTGAACCTTTGCATGATGGCGAAGATTTCCCGGAGGTCGTCGGCATGGCTGGAAGATTGTTTTCTTTTGACGATCATGTCGTCAACATAGGCCTCCATGGTGCGCCCTAGGACGTCCTGAAAGACCCGGGCCACCATCCGGGTGTAAGTGGCCCCTGAGTTCTTTAGGCCGAAGGCCATCACTAGGTAGCAGAAGATGCCCTCGGGAGTCATGAAGGCTGTCTTTTCGGCGTCTTCCTCATGCATGAAGATCTGATGGTACCCGCGGAATGCGTTGAGGAATGACATGATTCACACCCCGCGGTCTCATCTACAAGTTGATCGATATTGGGCAAAGGAAAAGGGTCCATAGGGCACGCCTTGTTGAGATCTGTGTAGTCCACGCACATGCGGAAGGTAGGAAGCTTCTGTGCGAGGACTACGTTCGCCAGCCATGAGGGGTATTTTACCTCCTTGATGTGCTTAATAGAGAGGAGCATGGCGACCTCCTTCTTCACAATTCCCTCCTTTCGGCGGAGAGGGGTCTTCTTCGTTGCTGTACTGCTTTTGCCGAGGGGTCCACCGAGAGGCGGTGGGTGATGACCCTTCGGCTTATTCCCGGCATGTCCTCCGGGCCCCATGCAAAGACAGTGGAGTAGGCGCGGAGGGCGTCGGTGATACCGGTCTTCAGATCTTCAGGGAGCTGGGCTCCAATCTTCACGACTCTCTCCGGCTTGGCCGGATCGAGCGCAAAGTCTTCTACATCCTCGGCTGGTTCAACCCTCGGCCTCTTTTCTTCTTCGTCGATGGTTCCGGTGATGGTGTCAACACGGAATTCCGTCTTACTTACTTTCTTCGTGACTTGAAGATAGCAAGCGCAGGCAATTTTCTGATTCCCCCGGGAGTAGCCAATGCTCCCTTCGGCGGGGAACTTGAGGCAGAGGTGCCTCATGGAGATGACGGCCTCGAGGTCCTCGAGGGCTGGCCGGCCGAGGATGATGTTGTGGGCACAGTCGATGTTGACGACGACGAACTCCACTTAGAGCTGGGCTCTATGGAGCCCGTCGCCGAAGATTACCGGGAGGGTTATTACCCCCTCGGAATCAATAGTATCGCCGGTGAAGCCGGCAAGAGGGGTCTTAATGGGCCGAAGGGACCCCCTCTCCAGATGCAGCTCTCTAAAGGTGCTGAGGTACATTACATTGACGGAGCTGCCCGTGTCAATGTAAGTTCGGTGAATGATGGTGTTGTTTATTTCAGTCCGAATCACCAAGGCATCCCTGTGAGGAGAAGAAGTAGGAGGGAGATCTGCGTTGGTGAAGGTGATGGGTTCCTCCCTCAGCCGTTTTACCGGGGGCATATGGGTGACTTCCCCCACGTAAAGCGATTGAGCCCACTTTTTCCGCTGACTGGTGGAATCACCCCCTGTATTGCCACCGGTGATCATGAGGATGTGGCGTTTTTTCTCCTGGTAGTGGGGATACTCCTCCTCTTCCTCCTCCAAGTTTCCGATCTCCCTCTTCTTGCCAAGGGGGATGGTGTTCGGGTTCACCCAAGCGTTTACCTTCGTGTGGTGCCCTCGGGGAGGTCCCTGATGAGAAGGTCCCTCCTGTCGAGGGCTCTGGATAAACTGGGACAGATGGCCTGCTTGTATCAATCTCTCGATGGCCGTCTTTAGCTGATGGCAGTCATCGATTCTGTTCCCCTGATGCCGATGGAAACGACAGTAGGGGAACTGAGGGTTGATAGCATGTACCTCCGGGGGTGCGTGAGAATCGCGCTCAATGAGGCCCCTCTCTTCGGCAAAATCAAGGATGATGCTGACGGGGTGCGTCAATGGTGTCCGGGGGCGGTCCAGGAGAATGGGCTGTGCCCAAGTCTTAGGGTTGTTCTTATAACCTCCCCCGGGCTTGGCCTGGCCTTGCCGAGGGCGGTCATCAGAGGGTCCTGAAGACTTGGGGTGATTTGGAGGAGCCCCCGGCCCTCGGTTGTTCTTGTTGTCAGCCTTCGGGGGCTGCTGATCTGGATGCTGGTGGTATTTTTCCACCTCCTCGGCCTCGGCGTATCGGTCCCCCCGCTGCAGGGCCCTTATGTAGTCGCGGGGGGTTCAATGATGAGGCTCCTTGAAAAGTTGCCGGTGCGGAGGACGGTTTGTAGGAGGGCCAGGAGGGTCCCGTCGTCAGCACCGTCGACTTTGTCGGCTTCCGTTCTCCAGCGCTCCAGGAAGTGCCGAAGGGTCTCATCCCTCCTCTGGCGTATGGTTAGGAGGTGGGAGAAGTGCTTCCTCGTGTGACGCCTCCCGGCAAACTGCGTCAAGAATCGCTGGGTGAGTTCTTGCCATGAATTAATGCAGCCTTCGGGCAACCGGTTGAACCATTTGTATGCCGGCCCCTCTAAGGTGGAGAGGAACCAACGACACAAATATTCGTCCGACGCCCCTACCATCATCATGCTGTTCTGATATTTGATGTAGTGTTCTTGGGGGTCCGTCTTCCCGTTGTAGGGCTGTATGTGTTGCCCTCGATATTTTTCCGGGATCCGGGCCGCCAATACCCTTGGGGTAAATGGCGTCCGGGTCCGGAGCTGGATGATGGGTTCCCCGGAGCCCTCGGCTACCTTCTTCTGTAATTCCTCCATTTTGGCCATCATGGCCTCGTACTTGAGGTCTGAATGAGGGGTGGAGGTGGTGGCGTGAGCTTTGTTGGCCTCCATTTCATCAAGTCGGCGTTGGAGGGCCGCAATAATTTCGTCCCGGGGGTCCTTCGGGAGGGTCTCCGCCCCCTGCGAGCAAACCCGGGCCGAGTGGGCCTGGTTGATTTGGTGGCGGGCATCGTCAGCATGAAGGGGTGCCTTGCCTTTGTCCCGAGGGGGACGCTCCTCGTCTGCCCTCGAGACAGACCCTCCGCTTTCCTGGGGCCTTTGGAGTGTCTTCCCTCCGAGGCGGTCTTGGACCCCTCGACGATCTTGCCCTCCTCCGAGTCGGTTGAGGGCGGAAGTGCAGGGCCTTTCTCTATTGTCATTATGGCGGTCCCGGGACTGAACTTCCTGGGAGGCCGTATCTTGGGCCACTACCCCTTCGTCATTCCCAATCCGAGGGATGGGGTTTCCGAAGGGGTGTGGCAGAGGGGGAAGCATGATGTTCTCCCCAACCTGGGGTGGAGCCGGAGCCAGGGTGCCGAAGGCACCCGGGTTTTGAGTGAGCGTCTGGATGAAGGCAGAGAGTGCCGAATGAACGTCGATGGTGAGGATCGGAGGGCTGACTTGGTCATCGCTCCGGTTCTTCTTCTTGGCCTCGATGCCGAGGTGGGCATCGGGGGCATTCTGCTGGATCTGAAGGTGTAGGTCGACAGCCGCCTGTTCCGCCCTCGGGAGCCCTGTGAGAGGCTTCAGGGGCGTTGACGTCGCCGAGGGCTAGGTTCTTGTCTTCTACGTTTTTGGAGTTGGCACGTGTTGTTCTCACCATTTTGGTATAGGGCTAGTGTTTGGCGAAGGGGGAGGGTTTCTTACTTGATTGTTCGACCTCTCAACGAGAGCACCAAATGATGGATAGTGTACCCGGGGGGTAGCTTATCCGAGGGGTTATTACGGGGAGTAATAAGAGAGAAGTCAGAGCAAGTAAATATAGAGAGAGAAAATATATTATAAGTGTGGAGCATTTTCAGCGTGTTATGACTTGGTTACAAATGGGGAAATGCGGTGCTATTTATAGTAGCAATAGATGCCGGACAGGGACACGTGTCAAGCGCCCATTGGCCGAGAGGTCACCTCAACTGGTTGGCGCTGGCAGCCGCATGTGGCCGCATTTAATGCGGCTGTTGGATGGGACGTTTGTACAGGGTACGGTGATCTGTACGCATGTGGCGCGGATATTATGTCGGGAGAGGTGCCCTCGACTGTAGAGGACTAACCGAGGGCTCTGAGTGCTGGGGACCCTCTTGGTGCCGAGGGTTCCAGGTGCCGAGGGCTAGTGATTTTCGCCGTTTTCCCCAGTCTTCTTGTTCTCCTGTTTTGGCCCTCCTGTGGGAGTTAGAGCCCTCGGCCAGGGGGGCGAAGGCACCCCTGGTGCGCATTGTGGGCTGCTTGGTACTCTGGGCGCTGTGATTTGGGCCTGTTGGGCCTCCCAGGCCTATTGGGCCTTGTTTGGAGTAGTAGGAGTCTGTGGGCCGGGGGTTCCCGGGCCATATACTCCATCAGTGTTCATTGGAATGGCTCTATGATTACAAAAGATAATGAAATAGAGTATTCCATACCTCCTAATGTAGTATTGTTCATTAGCAAAGGAGATGATTTTAACACTCTATACGAAGGTGTTCTAAAACACATAAGAGAAGCGGAGTTTTCTGAAATACAATCTATTTACGGAAAAATGCCAAAATTTAAGAATTCGGTCTACGCTGCTTCTAGAGCGTGGCCCATCCACGATGATCAAAATTTAAAAATACTACCGCTGCGTTTGGTGATATCGGGCAGGGTCCATCATCAACATATGGCCGAAGGAGAAACACATCCACTTTTCAGGGTTTCCGGTCTCCTGATATGTATTTTACATGTTTAATCAAATCTCAAATTTAGTGATTTAATATATTCATACATTTATTAGTACTATTGTTTTAATAAATTAGTATCAAAATAGAGAAATGAAAAAAGTGAAAATAATGTGTACATGTAGCTTTTAGGACTAAAATAAATATATATTAAAACTTATATAAAAAAAAACTTAAAAAAATGAAGAAAACAAACAGATCTTAATGACCGTATTTTTTTCCCGGTTATTTGTATTAAAACAAAAAAACGTAAAAATAATTATTTATTATTTTGACATTGAATAACTTTGTGTAATATTAACTAATCCACGAATACAAATAATAGTTAATTTAATATTTTAAATGTAAATATCTTTTTTTATGTATGATTATGAATTATTAAAATTGGTATACATAATGTATATTTACTTTCTACAGTCACAAACTTATCTGAGGACTCGGACGATCCCGACTTTGAACAACATAGTAGTGATGTTGAATCATCCTCTAGCGGTGATAACGACGAGGCAGTAGATACGACATGGGCCACTCTGGAGATAGACGAACCGTATGTCGAGGCTGTAAATCGTGATTCAGAAATGATTGCAGTCGGGAGAGTCAAGTAGTGATTTGAATTCTACTTTGAATACAATTGTCTTTTAGTACAAATTATCTCATTATTGTTAAATTAACATTATACTTTTACAGTTTGTATGCACCCCCTATCCATTGGGTAATCTCCCTGAAGACATCAGAAATCAATCCAGGCTTTGGTTTGCCGAGGTTATGCTCATTTTTTGCGATTATGCGGAGAGGCATTACCCCGATCGGTTTTGTCGACAGTTCTTTTCCATTCAGGGAGAGCCGAAACCCACTCTCCAAGGTACATGCCATCACACTATTAGCTCCCGCGCTAGCGCAACTTCCTTAGCATTGTGGGCGGAACGAGATATGCATTTATACGAAGCTACATGGCCCCCGCTTGACGGGCGGAATGTGGCTGATGGGTACCGTACGTGGTACGCGCGGACCGGTTGGAAACGTGTCGTGAATCCTTCACACACTACACCCAGGACAGGCTACACCCCTGCATTACGTGAGTTGGGTGTTACGGTAAGTTTCTAATTACATACGATATTCAGTAACAAATTTTCCTTTATAATATTTACACTAATTAATTTTGATTGCAGTTGCAGTGTATTCATGATACCTATCAGCTCGCTGATAATTTGGCCGATCATGAGGATATTAAAGATCGGCTAGCACAATGTGTTATAGCATTAGATGTAGAAGAGGTGCTCCACCAAGGCATCTTCCATTACCCAGATGCTGACTATGAGCCCGATCCCATGCCTCCTCCAAGGCAAGATCGTCGCGGTTACGTTGCGCCGCATATAGAGACAGCTGCTGCGGGAGATGAAGATGAATATGAAGAATATGAAGAAGATGAGGACGAGGATGATAACTAATCACTTTATGTATTAGTATGTGTTTGTACGTATACTAGTAAGAAATTTTAAATGGGTCTGAATCCTGAACGGATCGGATGAGATCATATGTACCATATCCGATCTGTTTATTAAAATACTAAGAAGTCCACTTTATATTTTTTTTGAAAGGGATCTAATTTATTTATTAATTAAAAATAATTTCATATTAATTTACATAATTTAATTTGTATGATTAAATAAAAATAAAAAGTGCCACTTGGAACTCCATCATGCAAATGCAAATGGATAACAAAAATATTTAAAAAAAATTGATTTGGAAGATCATCTTCCGAATGGGATTACAAAAAGAAATAAAAAATGAATTCGGAACATGTATTTCCGAATGGAGAAAGACCTATTGGATCTCTAATCTATTCGGAATATGGTCTTCCGAATTTCGTTTTCTTAGAACCCTAATATTTTTCCCGTGTTTTTGCCATGCATGTTAACTTTTCCCGTGTTTTGAGAAAAGACCCCTCTCTCAACTGTTGTGCATCATCTGCTCCGACGACCCCCTGACCCCCTTGGCTCCGCCCTTGTCTATGGAGGTGGTCTGGTCTCGTTAAGGGTAATTTCGTCTAGCCACTGCAACTTTACTCTTATCAAGCATTGAACTCTAATAGGAACTTATTCAATGTTTTACTCCTATCAATGGTGTGTGGGCATTCATACACATCAATTTTACGAATGAACGATATGATATGGTTAAACTCAATGAAAGGAGTTAGGGGTTTGCATCGAACCTTCATCGTTACCAAAGACGAGGTGCATGTGAAGAAGCGACAAAAAGCTGGCTAAGTATAGCAGGCAGCTGCGTTCTACTTTTAGCATTTTCCCGATGCCGCCGTAAGTGATTCTCTTTCCAATTAACAGAAGCTTTGCGATTGCTTCAACTTTAGAAAAGTGATTTTTTGAAATGATTTTAGAGAATGTGCTTATTAGTAAAATTTGAGAGTGCTTTGAAATAGAAGTGATTACGGTGTTAAAGTTAAAGTGAGAGTGTTTGATAAAAAAAGTGATCGTAGATGTAATATTTTGTTGTAGCACAAAAATACCGTTGTGCTTATTCCATTAAATAACAAAATACTCCATTTATTTCTTTTCACCCACCTAGGGTTGGGCATAAAACCTGAACCGAACCGGTATCGAACCATCCCGTAATGGTACCGAACCGAATACCGGGTATTTAAACGTTTCTATAGATTTTTATCCCGTACCGAAACCGTACCGTTTGAAACGGGTACGGGGCTGGTCCTAGATTTAGAGAACAAAAAAATACCGGACCGAACCGTTCATAAATAATGCATTTGAATTTTTTATATTTTTCTATATCAATAGATCTAGACCAACAATTTTATACCTCAAGTGATGGATAGTGTACCCGGAGGTAGCTTATCCGAGGGGTTACTGCGGGGAGTAACTTAGAGAGAAGTCAAAGCAAATAAGTAAGAGAGATAAAGAGTTCAAGTGTGTATTTGAATTATATTGAGCGTGATTTACAAATGGGGAAAGGGGTGCTATTTATAGCACCAATAAATGCTAGATAGGGATACGTGTCAACAATCTGTTAGTCGAGGGGTCATCTCAACCGGGGTGACATTGACATTCACATGTGGCCGCATTAAATGCGGTGGTTGGATGTGACGGTTGTACTTGGTACGTTGATCCAGCGCATGTGGATGGGAGATCCTGTCGAATGGAATACCTTCGGCTGTAGATGACATGCCGAAGGTTCTTCGTGCCGGGGGCCCATATTGCCGAGGGCTCCTAGTGCCGAGGGCTCCTAGTGCCGAAGGCTTGGTTTTTAAACCTTGTTCTCCTGCGATATTTCTGAGCCCTATTTTGTCATTGGTGGCCTTCGGCCATGGGGCCGAAGGGACCCCCTCATGCCTCATGGGCTGCCTATAGCTTCATTATGCTGAGCTTCGCCCGTTTTGGGCCTGTTGGGCCTGAATTTAATAGTGGAAGTATGTGGGTCGGGGGGTTCCTGGGCCATATAGTCCATCACCAAGTATGTATTCACGTGTTCCTAAGATATCTAAAATGTGTTTATATATATTGTTAGTTTTTCTTTTTAGATAGTTTATGTTATTTTGGTATGTATTGAAACAATATTAAAATTTCAGAAATCATTAATGATTATTTATTTCTAGTAATGTAGTGTACATGACTTTTTGATGTATCATGTTTGTGCATTTTTTACAACTTAATTAATATGATTTAAATCTTAGCTCTCAAGGTTCAATTATAAATTAAATTAGAACTACAGAGTAATATTTAACCTAGAACGAAGAAGAAGAACGTTGAAGATTTCTATTATATTAAACAATTTGATGCTATTCGTTTTTATATTTTCACATGAACTTAGTAAATTAAAAATGATATATATCTTGTGCGTCCTCATTTTGCTATACTTTTTCTTAGTTATGTTGCACTAATTGCAAGATTTGCTATACAATTTTAGTACTAGGTATGCAATTTCCTATATTTATTTCAACATGTAATGTGAGTTGGTTGGTGTGATGATATCTACTAATTGCAAGATTTGTTCAAAAATTTTAGCATGTGTTTGACATTGTACCGTACTGTTTTGTACCGTTCCGATACGACATGGTGCCGAACGGTTCTATTCTTGAAACCGGACCGTACCGGACCGTTAAAAACCTCACGGATACATTACGGGTTTTACCAATTTACCGGACCGTTACGGACCGCGCCCACCCCTACACCCACCCAGCTATATACAAACCCATTACACCCGATCCTTCCTCAATCTTCTTTCAAATTGAAGTTCGGATCTCAGGAAGAAAGCCTTGGACGACAAAACAAGTCAATCTCTTGATGTCACCGCCCATCTCTGTTGCGATTGGCACCCAACTTAACAATACGCGAAAGTAAATGTCGAAGGGATTATGAAAATTATGGGTGTATCTTACTCACCCATCTTACTCCATTTCCCATCCATTTTTTTTTCTTTATCTCTCTCTACTTTTTTCTGTATCTTACTCATCTACATACCTCACCTAAAATCCCTTTCACTCTATCTCTCCCACTGGAACTCTCCCGTCACTGGAGAGGATCCAAATTCGAAAATTATATGTAAGCAATCTGGAAATTACATGTAAGAAATTGCAAAGGTAAATCCATTTTTCTTCTTGTTTATGTTCTTCACCACTTCTAGAAAAGATATACACTGAAACGGCACAGCTTTTTCAAGAATGGCAAAAAGGGTCAGGCGAAAAGGTGGAGGGATGCAGAGGATTAAAGGCATCTTGGTGTGAGCTGGATAAATTTTCTATTATAACCATCCAAGTTTGAGTTATTTACGTAAATACCTAGAAGCACTTAGAAGTTGGTATATACCAACTTTCGGCTTTTGACTTTTAATTACTCCCTCCGTCCCGTTGGAATATTCCCGGTTTGACCTGCACACATATTAAGGAAATAAACTTACCAGGGGTTAAATTTTACTGTTTTGACACTGTTTCGACATTGTTTGACACTGTTTCGACACTGTTTGACATTGTTTTGCACTCTTTGACCCTGTTTTGATGTAGGATAACTTTCCATTTAGGGAAATGAGAACTTTTGAACGGGACATCTAAAAAAGGAAAGCGGCAACATTCCAACGGGACGGAGGGAGTACTACCTCAGTCCCTTAAAATTTTGCCAAGTTTGACCGGCATGAGTATTAATAAAGTAAAAACTGTGTGGTTGAGGTTTGTGCAGAAGAGAGAGAATTAACTGGAACCACAAATTCTTTACTAAAAAGAGAAAGTGGAAAAAGATTTAAGGGACGGAGAGAGTACTTTTTTAAGTAGAAGTTGATAGTTGCAAACACATTTTTAGCTTTTTTAAGCATTTTTTGAGTTCATGCAAACACTCCTTAAGTACGTAGTAAATGATTTGCTCTCACGAGATTACAAGTTATGTTGCAGCATTGGTATTTATATACAAAATTATTGTCTCACGAAAACATATCCAAATATCCAAATAAAACAACAAAGTTCAATGCCAATTATTGTCACCATTTATATTCAAAATACTTTATTTATAAAAATAAGAAAAAATCAAATGAAAAAGTAATTAAATAATCATCTGTAGTGACCCGAGTCAATTTAGTGCGCGAAATTAAAAGTACCATGTTTTATTAAAAAGTCGATTGATATAACTGGTAAGTTGAAATTTGGGTGTACCATACGGGCTCGAAGAGTCTAAGTAACACAAATTTTATTCTTTAATCGAGTTTTTTTCGAATTAATGCTAATTAATTAATTAATTACGAAAATAATGTTAGATTAAAAGTATTTACGGATCTACTGCTGGATTTAACTGTGGTCAGGGAAAGTCGCCCAACCGTTGGGCGACTTTCCATTAAGTAAAAACAGCGCCCAGCCACAAAACAGAACACTGCTAATGAAACCCAACCCCCAAATCCCTCTCCGGCGAAAGACGAAGGACGAAGGACGACCGAGCCCCCAAATCCCTCTCCGGCGAACTTCCATATCCGGCGACCCCACTCCGTCAAACCTCCATCTTCAACACTCTTTCTTCTTTCTGAAATGGAAAACTTGCACTTGTAAAAAGATGGAGATATATGAGATTCCATGCTCCCATGTGTTAGCCGTGTGCAGACAACGTAGCTTGTCTTATGCTCCATTTGTGGATAAGTTTTTCTCATTTGACCAATACGCGGCCACATATCATAGAGTCTTCAAACCCATTCCTGATCGTGATTATTGGCCTACTTACAATGAACCTGAAATCGTGCACGATTCATCCATGCTTCGGGCTAAGGGAAGACCTAAGTCCACACGTATTAAGAATGAGATGGATGAAGGTCCCCGAGGAACGGTTAGATGTGGAAAATGCCACCAAACCGGCCATAATAGGGCCACATGTGCGAAGAGATCATCAAGACACGATGAGGGGTCCAGTGGGTAAGGTGTTAATTATAGTAATTCACATTAATAAAATTGATGATTAAAAAAAAGAACTAGTATAATAGTAAAAATTAACTAATACGATTTTGTTTGTTTGTAGGCATGCAGGTGACAGCGGATCCTAGGTCGAGTGATCAAGATGACCATGACAACTTCTACTTTGTCTATTGTATTACAGTTTTTTTTGTACAACATTTTAGATAATTTACAACATTTTAGATGTTGTAGGAACAATTTACAAAATGTTACGTATTTTCTCTTGTATGTTGTATTTATGTGTTCGAGTATGAATATTAGATGATTAATTGTTATGAATGTTTGATGATTGTACTGTGTTTTACCGGTGAGTTGTATGTGTTTATGTATGTGTTTGTGAACATGTGTGTTGTATGTTTTATAATGTGTTGCATCTCGCTCGTAACACTTAAACAGGAGAAGGGAGACCTTATTTATAGCAAAAAGATGAGTCTGGGTTAAAATGAGGCAAAAAAACTGATGAAATTCTGTTTTCATATGGAAGGAGAAAGTCGCCCAACCGTTGGGCGACTTATAAGTCGCCAAACCGTTTGACGACTTATAAGTCGCCCAACCGTTGGGCGACTTTCCCTGACCACGGTTAAATCCAGCAGTAGATCCGTAAATACTTTTAACCCAACATTATTTTCGTAATTAATCAATTAATTAGCATTAATTCGAAAAAAAACTCTCTTTAATCCGTATTATTGTTGTTAATAGAGAGATTTACCTAAATAAGACTAAATAAATCCTTAAATATCAAAATAAGACTAAAATTTAAAAATTCTCTAAGTACGAGTTATTATTTGTAGTTGTACAGAAACACCCCTAAAGCTTGGAACACATACTATCGTCGACAGAACGTCGGCCACATCACTTCCGAATCCGGCCGCTGAAGCTGCCACTGTAGATACGGCCGCTGAAGCCGCCACTAATGCCAACATGTTTATCAGAATGCCAACATGAATCGAGAATGCCATTTTAATGGCATATTCAAAGGAAACTACGATTTTTTCGTTCAACATTTTTTATTCGTGTTGTAACTTTATTGATAAAAGTTATTGATACAATGAATTTCAAAACATTTTAATTTTTATACTATGCCTGAAGTAATACTCCTAACCGTGACAAAAGCGTTTCGTTAGTTCGGCAAGGACTACATTTTCAACAACTCAAACAATTGCGGGGTGATGACATTTACAAACTCAAAAATACAAGGACTACATTTCAATATGGGTACTATTTCAGTGATTCGAAGCGCGATTTTCTCTTTTCTATTACTTTGTTTTTTATCAATAATCTAACTTTTAATTATTCAAAATCATTTAATTTTTCAAATAAATTTACCTTTTATTACTGTTCATCACATTTCATATAATATATAAATAAATAACTTCTCAATTGAAGAGTTGATTAATCCAAACACTCCTTAAGAACATCACTACAATTAAAATTAGCTATTAGTTTCCCTCCATCAAGTACATAATTAACCCACTTAATATGGGGTGTATTAAGGGGCTTGTGGTTGAGTTGTGGTTCATCGGGTATGTGTGGTGGTGGTTCTAAGGCAGCATGTTCTTGAATCGGCTCGTCTTGGGCATAGTGGGCTCAAATTGCCCCATCACCGATTTGGTGATCTATGATATCCGGGGAGAGGTCATTGGAGGGATTTGAAAGTAGATTTCGGCGGGTGGGCGGATGAGCCAATTGTAAATGTTTACCTCATTGGATCTTTTGTGGGAGAAAGCTACATCCTTGCTAGTTTTGCAAAGCCATTGAATGTCAAGTAGGGATTTTGGGGTCACAAGATGTTAGTCTACAAAATCATAAAGTGTGGCTATGTGGTTGATTAGGTCTTCCATCACGATTGTTCCCACGGAAATTACCACGTTGATAAAGTGGGTCCACATGATGGAGGTAACATTAACTTGCTCAGCCTCGGGTAAAACAGCTTGGGCAAGTACACATACATTCTAAATTCTAGTGTGATCGTTATTTGGTCTTCCAAAAAAGCAATTTACCAAGAATTTCAAGAAAATTCGGAAGAACGGATGTTGAATGTTATTCACACTCAATTTGGAAGTATTGACCTCGGTATGCCCGGTCATTCGTTTCCACAACGCATATCCCACAAGAGAATCATATGCTCTTTCCTCATCAAGTAATGGTACACCAAAATGTGCCGCAAATTCCCGTTTAGTCAATGAATGTTCTTCATTGAGCAAACGAATAAAAAGTGATCTTATTCTTGGCATGCTCAAAGGAACTAAAAAATCCAATCCTTGTGAATATCTCACGTATCACAACATCAATCCAAAACAATGTCGAAGTAGTAACGCACATGAAACATAATTGTTTAAACTCCCGGACGATTGTTCAACACTTATCTCAACATATGCTCAGAAAAGTACGCACAAATGACTTATTATCAAACATAAATTGATGAACTCTGAACACACATCCAGAGAACTGTTTTCACAAACTTGAAAAAAAATACTCCGAAATAAACATATAGGATGAGCACAATCCCAGAAACATTTGACAAGAAACTTTCCGGCCAAAAATATGCTCTCCGACTTTATTCATATTTCTTGAACACGGTGAAACAAGCCATCTAGCGAGCCTTGATCGAGACTAAGCCCGGAAGAGACATGCATCCATCCAGTAACTTATGAAGCTAACATCCCGCTTTTGGATTATTTGCAAAACTGAAAAATGCAAGATAAGAAAATCAGCCACTAAAATAGTTCTCAACAAGCTATGAGATACATATAAGCTGCGTTGAATTCCAATGTGGTCAAGCCAACTTCAATTGGACCATTCTATTCACTTGAAAACTATGTAGTAGTATACTAAATACGATAAGAAGTTTTTCCCATTTCAAATGTGTTTTATTTCTATAAATAGAAATATATTATTGGAATATCACAACAACACTAACTTTTTACTTATCTTTTGCTTAATTCGGACGCAAAATAAGGATATATCTACAAGAATGTCTAAGGCTTACATAAATATTTGTGTAAGTCAGAATATGGTTTTTTTTGTTGGATGGAAAACATAATTATTTATCATTAGTATGAGATATTAGTTTCATCGTTTCGAATTATTTGATGGAATAAAACGTCCGGACGGCGGCGTTTGGTCGCCTTCCCGGTGGAATTTTTTGATGAAATTTTTATGACATGTTCCTCATAAAGTCTAGTTTATCCACAAAAAATTCAGCCAAAAACTCAATCGGGAAGGTCGTCAAATGATTACAAGTTAACTGCGTTTTATATGTATTTTCCGGCGCAGTTATCTTGTAAAAATCATTTGATGACCTTCACGATTGAGTTTTTAGCTGATTTTTTTGGTGGATAAACTAGACATGATGAAGAACATGCCATAAAAATTTCATCAAACAACTCCACCGGCAAGGTCCCCAAAATCCGTCGTCCGGACGGCGGTTCGAGTCAGGAATTCCTGACCGGAACACTACTCTCTCTCTCTCTCTCTCTCTCTATATATATATATATATATATATATATATATATATATATATATATATATATCCAAGTTGTTGATAATATGCGAGATCAAGAACTTGAAACAAAATGTTATTGTCACCGCACTGAAGTGCAATCTTTACAAAAATATAGTACCTTCTACTCGACTTAAGATTCCTATAAAAAATGTAAAGAGTTTTTATAATAATTAAATAAGAAAATATTTGTACTTTTTGAGAAGTAGTTTGGATGGATACATAATATAATAGAGTAATTAATGATAACTATGATGTATGAGTGTATTTTTAACATGTGATGATTAAGTTCTCATACAGTACATGTCATCACTTAGCAATTGGTTTTTAAAATAAAAATAGAAACCGTTAAATGGGGTGTTCAAAAGAGAAGTGAGAATTGCCGGGAGTAATATAATTTTAGTTGACCCGTCCACTCACGTCCGTGAATCAATTACATTTTCATTTCTATTTTTGATGTTTAACTAATGATAAAGTTCATTATTTTCAGTGATAACTCCTTCACACAAGTAATTGAAATTTAGGTGATAAAAAATTGGCCAAAAGGGTAGAAGCTATATCGAACTACATAAGTCTATAAGTTTGGATACGATAAAAAATTGACATATAAAATTATATATTGTACGTACGTGAATAATTAAGAACTCGATTTCGGGTTGGAGCTCCCTCCATATACTTATTCATTAACTTCTATTTCAGTTTGCGATGTTAGCTAATGAGAATGTTCATTTCTTCACTACATTGTCTAATTAGTACATGGTATTAGTAATTAGAACTATTTGTAGTTAGAAACCAAAGTAATTTTATATTCAATTGCAATTAGTGAAAAGTATAAATATAAACATTCATTTCTAGGATATGAGAAATTAGTGGTCTGAAATTAGATGTAATATCTATTTTTTTTGAGAGAGAGATTAGAAGTATATCTAATTAGAAACCAAAGTAAATTTTTATTGAATTACTGCAATCGGTGAAAAGTAAAAATATAAACATTCATTTGCAAAACTAATGAAGAGGAAGATTAATTAATAGAAGGGAAAATTGCATTTTTAGTCTCTGAATTAGTCACTATATTGAAATGTCAGACATATGTTCCTCAGTTTGTAAATATCACCCCTCAATTGTTCAAATTGATGTAAATGTGGTCCTTAGAGGGGTGAAATGTACAATGTGGGTGAGGAGTACATTTCACCCCTCAAAGGACCACATTTACAACAATTTGGAAAATTGAGGGGTGACATTTACAATCTCACAAATACGGGTCTGACATTTCAATATGGTGACTATTTCAGAGACTAAAAGTGCGATTTTCCACAAACCTAAGCATGTGTGTGTAATTTGCTTATATTTCTCATTTGTGGCATCGAATTTTAATTTCACCCAACTTGTTTCATGAATCCAAATTAGGGACCCATTAAATGATTGGGTGAAAGTTTGTGAAGTGTGTGCAAAACATGTTTACACTTATAATAGTTACAAATAATACGTAAACACTTTAAACATTATGTCAAAATATACCTAGCCTCGCCAAACTTTGCAAAGAAATCAACGACTTCAAGCGGATTCGGTACTGATGTATCTATACAGTTCCCAGAAACGTTTCTGTGTCAATCATGAGTGTGAGTAGTATTAGTCCCATATGATATTAAAATAAAGTATCACACTATCATTGTATTATTATATGAACTATTTTATGGTTATTTTTACATTATCCATCCTTAAATGAAGTTGTAAATTCAATTTATGATGCATAATTGAGGGAAAAGTAAGTTTTCATAATCAATACAAATCATGAAAATAGACGTGCATATTTATAAACTCAAGAAAGTACTTTTGAATCACATAACCTAATAAAATTCGATCGCAAAGAACATAACCTAATAGGGGTGGTTTTGGCACTGATCAATCAGAGATTGACATAGAGTTTTCTCATACCTTGATGGCAATTATCTCGAAACCAAGCGACTTTTACAATTAAAAATATATTACTACAACCAAATAACGTGATTGACACATATTAAATCCATGTCAAATTTGTTTTGTCTCGACCTATTTGACACTGAATCGTCGATCAATATGTGCGAAATCTTTTCAATCAAGTTATTTTTTGAGTGTATAATAGTTATTTCGTAGATTCACGGATCCTTGCAAAATTTGTACCATAAGTCAATCCCAAAATTGTCAAATTCAATATTTTTTGGTATTGGGATATGATAGAACTTGGATATATAAAATGATATATTGAAATTGAGTGGTGCAGGTATAAAGAGTGCACAACTTCATGAGTGTCTATATGGTACATCCGGGTGTACATACAGGCCAAAAAAATTCGGTGGCATTTTTGTAATTTAAGCGAAAAATTACGGCTTCTGCTAAATGAGCAATAGTGTACTTTTAGTGAGCATCTAACCTATTTTATTGAGTATTAGGAGGCTAACAATGAGTATCACGATCTGTACTTCATATCTTCTACGGAGTAATTCTTTGTCTTTTTCTTATTTTTTCTTTTATAAAAACTTATTAAATTATATCTATAATTCACTCTTATTAATTTCAATATGTGAGTCTAATGTAATATGATACTTTTGAAATATGCATTGATATGACATTTTAAAAATGAGCATAACATCGGCACCAAATGAGCATACATAACTTACAAATATAATGAGTACTACACCAATATAAAATGAGCATACATACTTACAAATGAGTATCGAAAAATTCAAAAAACTCATTTAAAATCATTAGTATGCTCAAATATTAAATGAGAATGAATAACCTATGAAATGAGTATCGAAAAAATTAAAATAAGCATTACACCAATATGCATGGATATGATATTATAAAATGTATGATATAATGCTCCTTTTAAAATGAGTATTACACCAGTATCAAATAAGTATAGATAACTTACGAAATGAGCATCGAAAATTTAAAAGAATAATTTAAAATTTCTAGTATGCTCAAATATCAATTTGTGTATGCTCATAATAGTATAACATAAAGAAACATCAATTTCTTGTTTCAGACCAACCAATTCCTTAAATTAAATGCACATTTAATTTAAATAATATACTCATAATTATTTAGAAAGTTGGAGCTTTTAATAGAAAAGTGAGGGAGGTATATATTTTTATTGAATTGTCATTCGATATGAATTTTTGAAAGAATTGTCTGAAAAAAATCTTGTAGAAAATTTACATTAGAATGAAAAAGAAATAGGAGTTCAAAATTAGAGGAGCAGAGACAAAAGTCATATATAAAAAGAAAAAACAAAAGCAGAAAAAACAAAAAGAAAAAGTTTGAAAATTTAAAGTTCAAAATTAAAGGAAAAGAGAAAAAGGAAAATAAAAACTGAAACAAGAAAAATAAGAAGAGAAGGGAGCAAATGGGAAAAATAAGAAAAATACTAATTTTTAAAATTAGAAAAATTAAAGTTTCAAAATTAAAAGAAGAGAAGAAAAAAAGTAGCAGACAAAAGAGAAAGAAATAACAATAAGGAGCTACAAACAAATGATACGTGAAGCAGAATAGAAAAAATGTAAAATATAAGAAATGAAAAAAGAAAAATCAAAGAGCAAATGGGTAGAGGAGGGAGCAACCGAAAGAAAATAAAGAATTACAAAACTATCTGGATGTAGTGATGTATCAACTCACACGGTACACTTGGGTGTACCGTATATTTTGCCCAACTTCATTTTGGGATTATATAGTAGTATGCACTACATTTCAAACTAGAATAAATAAAATTTGTTATGCGACTTGTTGTGTCCGGACATGATCCGTATGAACTTATTTACTAGACGGCAGTTGTGACACGCTTGGTAATTTGTTGAAACATGAGGACAATTGTGATATTGATGCAGTTGAGCTGTTTTCAGAACTACAGTTGCTTGGAAAATCTTTACCGGAATGCACAACAAAAGTGATTGAATTGTTGGAGTACATAAAAGATATGCATATTTCTTTTCCAAATGCTTGGATTGCTTACAGGATTTTGTTGACTATTCCGGTGACAGTGGCTACGGCAGAAAGAAGCTTTTCAAAGCTGAAACTTATAAAAAACTATCTACGATCAACCATGTCAGAAGATAGATTAAGTGGCTTAGCTATTTTATCGATTGAAAAAGAAGTGTTAGCTACTCTTGATTGTAGTGATGTTATTACTGATTTTGCACTTCAAAAGGCAAGAAGAATAGGCCGATAGGGTGTTACACGTACAAGTTTGTGATGTATTTTGCAAATGTTTGTACTGTTGGTCTATTGCCTTTAAAACTTATCCTTTTGAATATTAAAAATATTATATACTACACTTTGAATACGTTTTTTTTCTATATGCTATTTTTTTATTCAATTTATCTCTTTTCAATATGTTTTTTTGCGCCATAAGCTTTTTTCTGTCTAGCCGTCTAGGACCTCCGAAATGCTGAAGACGCCTCTGACTAGACCTAGAATCAGATGATGTAAATGACCCAAAACCGGCACTAATTAACTCGATCTATTGCGTACTTGAACTAAGGCAGATTATACCGTATGACCGGTATACGGTGAGCACCGGATACCGGTATACGGATTTCTTTATTTTTTCCTTTTGTTTTTAAAAAATGCTAATAACATTTTTATTTTTGATCCGATTTTTATAAAATTTATATCAATATTTTTTATTTTTTATGATCTTTCAAATGAGACCAATATTGCTTATGTAATTTTAAGAAATTATTGAACTATTATATTAATGAGTATTGGATTATAAGGAAAATCAAACAAAATTTAATACATAAAAATAATTGTGTAAATCACAATTTATCTTAAAATTGTGTATATAAAAAATTTATTTTATTATGTATTTATAAACTCCGCCATGATATCATTTTTTTGGTATCATGTATGTCCCAAGCCAGGATAAAGGAGGAGAGTGTTGTGGTAGACGTGTGACGGCCAACAGTATCACCTAGTCACATCACATGACATGAATCGAAATACCCCCCAATATCTTTTGGGACTAAGGCTTGAATGTTGTTGTTGTATTATGTATTTATACATGTGAGTTACATATATTTATACGTAAAGTTACATATTTGTACACATAAAGTTACATATTTATACACACGAGTTGCATTTGGCCTGCCTGAACGCGAGTTACATATTTTTACACGTAAAGTTACAAATTTTTACACGTAAAGTTACATATTTATACACGCGAGTTACATATTTTTACACGTAAAGTTACATATTTTTACACGTAAAGTTACATATTTATACACGCGAGTTACATATTTATACACACAAGTTGTATTTGACCTCTCTGAACACGATTTACATATTTTTACACGTAAAGTTACATATTTATACACGTGAGTTTCATATTTATACACACGAGTTGTATTTGACCTCCCTGAACGCGAGTTACATATTTTTGTTGGAAAAATGTGTTAAAAATTGCATTAAATGGTCATTTTGGGGCAATTGTTTGAGTGGGGTCCACTTCCTATTTGGGTCGGGTCAAAGTGGTTTCGGATTGTCCTTGTTAAGGGCTACAATTCGATATGTGGTACACTCAAAACGGATAACGGGTGAATGAGAAATTGATTCTCGAAGTTTACTCGTTGAAATGGAAAAACTGGGAAAATGATGGATTTCTAGTGTGTTTTATCTCACACCGGAAAACTCAAGGGATTTTCACCCCCTTATAAAGGGAAACCTCTTTTAAGGAGTTAAGATTCCTAAAGGTAAAGGCTCTCTCTTACGCGCAGGGGGGTGCCGATCAAATCCCGAAACAGAGAAGAAAAACCGTGACTCGTGTGCGCGGGCGACTTGCGGACACGACCGTCATCCAAAAATCTATCTCTCAAGAGATACGGTTAATTTTGTTTTCTTCCCGAAACGTTTATTTTTACCCAGAAGTGCTCCGGACAGAAGGCCTCGACCTGAACATCTCGGTATGGTGTTTTGGTGGCGTCGGGCAGAACCCCTCGAAGGGGTGTTCTGTTGGCTTCGGACAGAACCCCTCGAAGGAGTGTTCTGTTGGCCGGACAGAACCCTCGAAGGGGTGTTCTGTTGGCTTCGGACAGAACCCCTCGAAGGGGTGTTCTATTGGCCGGATAGAACCCTCGAAGAGGTGTTCTGTTGGTTTCGGGTAGAACCCCTCGAAGGGGTGTTCTGTTGGGGTTTAATGTTGCGTTAAATGAAAAGTTTATGGACGATTCAATGTCCAACAGACTGGTCATTGATGTCCAACGTTCAGGTCCATTAACACTACATTTAACACACAACAAATCCTCCTATAAAAGGCTGGCAGGTGGTTTGCAACAAGACACAACACACAATACATTCCTCACATTTTCTTGAGCTAAAAACACTTCCAGCTACTCTTCAAATTCCTTCTGTGTTCATACTTGGTTCTCGTTAGCTGGAACTCTTGTTTGTGTGCTGAAACATTAGTTCGTAGTCATCGTATCCTGGGAAACGATTGTTGCAACACTCCAAGCACCGTGGGAGGCAACAAATACGTAGTACGTTTTAAGGACATCGTGCGTAGCACGAGCTGTGACTAATTCTGCTTCATCTTCTTTCTTATTTTTCTCTAGTCATTTTATTTAATTAATTTATTTTAATTAATTTCCTTTATTTTCCGAAACACACCCACCAATCTTAAAACGTATTTGCTGATTGTTCTACTGTGGTAAACAATCTTAAATCGTAGTTTGTCACTTTGGTGAACGAACTTATTTTTTTGTGTTTTCGGAAAATGTTAAGAAACGAAAATGACTTCTCAAGAAAACGAGATTGGTGTTGGGCAGAATGTTCTGAACGACAATCACTTTGAAAGCGGAGCACCGGTGAACAATAGTTCACAACGCGGTGCATCTGCTTTGGCCAACCAAAGGGATATCCCTATGGTGACCGTGCCAAGCAACTCTGTGGAGAAACCCGAGAAATTCAATGGGTTAAACTTCAAGAGGTGGCAGCAAAAGATGATCTTCTATCTCACTACTCTCGGTCTTGCGAGGTTTTTGACCGAGGATGCGTCGGTAGCAACCGGGGGTGAGGTGGATGCGCAATCTTTCAACGCGGTTGAGGCATGGAAGCATTCAGACTTCCTTTGCCGAAATTATGTGTTGAACGGGCTGCATGATGCTTTGTACGACGTATATAGCAAACTAGCTACGGCTAAGGAGCTATGGAATGCTTTGGACCACAAATATAAAAGCGAGGATGCCGGCGCAAAGAAATTTGTTGTTGGTCGATTCCTTAATTTTAAAATGGTGGATTCGAAGACGGTCTTGAGTCAAGTTGAGGAGATGCAAATGATCTTCAGCGAAATTCGAGATGAAGGAATGACAGTTAGTGAGTCATTCCAAATGGCGTCAATTATTCATTTATTGCCGCCGGCTTGGAAGGATTTCAAGAACTACCTTAAGCATAAGCGAAAGGAAATGAACTTGGAGCAATTGATCCTCCGTCTGCGGATTGAAGAGGATAACAGGAAGAACGATGGGAAACTCCCAATCGTTAACGGCGCCAAGACCAACGTGGTGGAGCATGCTAAAGGCTCCAAAAATAAAAATAATGGGAAGAGCAAGCTCAGTCCCAAGGGAGGCGTTTCCAAAACGAAGTTCAATGGAAAATGCTTCAATTGCAACAAGAATGGACACAAGTCCTCGGATTGCAAGGCACCAAGGAAGAAGAAAGATTCTCACGTGAACTTGGTGCAAGGTGGGCAAAAGGATGAAGACATCATCCTTGCGGCTGTGGTGACCGAGGTCAACCTCGTTGGATCCAATTCCAAGGAGTGGTTCGTGGACACCGGTGCAACCCAGCATATTTTCTCAAACCGGTAGTTATTCACTACTTTTGAGCCATCAAATGGTGAGAAGGTGTGGATGGGAAACTCGGCTCATTCCGCGGTTGAAGAAGTGGGCAAGGTGGTCCTGAAGATGACTTCGGGCAAAGAGCTGACTCTCAACCAAGTGCTGTTTGTTCCGGAAATACGCAAAAACCTGATTTCCGGTTCATTGTTGAACAAGCATGGCTTCTGCATGGTCTTTGAGTCGGACAAACTAGTTTTGGCTAAATCGGAAATGTATGTGGGCAAGGGGTATGCAGATGATGGGCTGTTTAAGCTCAATGTAATGAATATTAATAATAATAATAATAATAATAATAAAATCTCTTCTGCTTACTTGCTTGAGTCTTCCAATGTGTTGCATGGTAGATTAGGACATGTTAATTTTAATTCTATACGTAGATTTATTAACATGGAACACATTCCTAAATTCACAATTGATGTGAAACACAAATGTGGAGTTTGTGTAGAGGCAAAACTAGCGAAAACGTCTTTCAAATCAGTTGAAAGAAAAACGGAACCACTTGAATTAATTCATAGTGACGTTTGTGATTTTAAATCAATACAAACATGTGGCGGTAATAAATATTTTATTACCTTTATCGATGATAGCACTCGCTATAGCTACGTTTATTTATTAAAAAATAAACACGAAGCAATCAATAAATTCATTCTTTATAAGAATGAAGTGGAAAACCAACTTAATCGACGGATTAAGACGGTTAGGAGTGATCGATGTGGTGAGTATGAAGCACCAATTGGTGACTTTTGCGCTAGTGTGGGTATAGTACACGAACGTATCGCACCATATTCACCTCAATCAAACGGTGTTGTCGAACGAAAGAATCGCACATCGAAAGATATGATGAACGCGATGCTAGTAAGTTCGGGCTTGCCACAAAATATGTGGGGCGAAGCAATCTTGACAAGCAATTACCTTTTAAATAAGGTTCCCCGGAAAAAATATGACAAAACTCCGTACGAGTTGTGTAAAGGCAGACGACCTTCCTATCAATATTTAAAAGTGTGGGGGTGTCTTGCTAAGGTGCTTGTACCAACACCTAAGAAAATAAAAATAGGTCCAAAAATGGTGGATTGTATTTTTATTGGATATGCACAAAATAGTAGTACGTATCAGTTTTTAGTGTACGATTCGAATAATTCGGATGTACTTAAAAACACAATAATTGAATCAAGGAATGCTTCATTCTTTGAAGATGTATTTCCATGCAAGTCCAACGAAGGGCCTAGCACGTCAAAACGAACATTTGACGTAGCTATGGAAAATACTAGCGAGGGGTCCGAAGAAGAACCCGAACCCAGACGTAGCAAACGTGCTAGAATTGAAAAAAAAAATCGGACCGAATGTTCTCACATACTTGGTAGAATTTGACTCGGATATTCTAACATGTATGGTAGAAAATGAACCGGATTTTCTAACATGTTTGGTAGAAAATGAACCACGGACTTATACGAAAGCCGTGACGTCTACCGAAGGGCCTATGCGGAAAGAAGCCATCAAAAGTGAGGTGAATTCTATCCTTAAAAATCACACATGGGAAATGGTTGATCTTGCTCCGGGAAATAAACCTTTGGGATCCAAGTGGATTTTTAAACGGAAAATGTAACCTGACGGTTCCATAGATAAGTACAAGGCCAGACTTGTAATCAAAGAATACAAGCAACGTGAGGGCCATGATTACTTTGACACGTATTCTCCTGTGACGAGAATAAATTCCATTAGGATGATACTAGCAATTGCCGCATTGCGGAAATTAGAAGTTCATCAATTGGACGTAAAAACCGCTTTTCTAAATGGCGATATAGACGAAGAAATCTATATGGAACAGCCCGAAGGCTTTCTTGTTCCAGGCCAAGAAAGAAAAGTGTGTAAATTAATTAAATCATTGTACGGATTGAAACAAGCCCCTAAACAGTGGCACGAAAAGTTCGATCATGCAATGTTAATTAATGGGTTTAAAATAAACGAAAGTGACAAATGCGTCTATGTGAAGAGCACGGTAGACGGCTATGTCATTTTATGTTTATACGTGGATGATATATTCATCGTGGGTAGCAATAATCTAATGATTAATTCTACCAAAAGCATGTTAAATTCTAAATTTGACATGAAGGATATGGGGCTGGCCGATTTAATCCTTGGGATTAAAATAATTAGAGGACCTGACGGTCTTACGCTAAGCCAATCCCATTACGTTGATAAAATCCTTACGAAATTTAATAAGGATGATTTTCAAGAGGCAAGGACTCCATTAGATAAAAACGTACAACTTACCAAAAATCGTGGAGAGTGTATTTCTCAAGTAGAATACACTAGGATTATTGGAAGCTTGATGTATCTAATGAGTTGTACCAAGCCTGATATTGCCTTTGTGGTTAGCAAGTTGAGTAGATATACTAGCAACCCCGGTGATGAACACTGGAAGGCAATAGTAAGAGTTTTGAGGTATTTACGAAAAACCCAAAACCTTAGACTGCACTATGGAAGATATCCAGTTGTACTTGAAGGTTATAGCGACGCTAGTTGGATATCCGACATTAAGGACTCAAAGTCCACAAGTGGATATGTTTTCACTTTGGGAGGTGCAGTCGTGTCATGGAAATCCTCAAAACAAACGTTAATAGGTAGATCCACAATGGAGTCTGAGCTAATAGCCTTGGATAAGTGCACTGAAGAGACTGAATGGCTACGCCATTT